>JASDQU010208210.1:9177-28228 GCA_032191745.1 Picea mariana | reverse complement strand
GTTGTTGTTGTTGTCAACAATAAAATTTCGCTTCTCGATGACAACAAGGGTTAGATCTCGGTTAGCTTACCCGAAAGATGCACCTTTTCCTATCTGTTTCTGATTTTCCGAGATCGCACAAGGCGTGGGGAAAAGAGAATACGCAGATCTAAAAGAGTAGCATCCCGGAAAATAAAAAATACAAACCGAAATAAAATCAAAACTTTGCAGAAATTTTTTAAAAATGTGTATTCAGACTTTATACCTCCGGATCTGACTGTAATGGCCATATCTTGGGAAAACGGAAACCTTTTTGAGTGAAACGAAAAGTGTTCCTGAATGAAAAAAGTGCTCTAGACGCAATGGAATAGTCCTCTCAACCCAGAAATGTACATAAATGCAATAAAATGGAGATGAGGCAACTCGGCTTCACGATCTTGATCTACAACAGGAGCGGGTCTTCAAACAGGCTCTGATACCATGTTCGACAACGCAGGTATTCCAACAGAGGATGAACACCTTCAGTAACCACTCAAATAACTATATCAAAGATCAACACACCAATGTTTTCACATGGTAAAACCCCTATGGGGAAACATCCATGGCCCCAGCCAACGCGGCCACTTGGAGCAGTTTTTTAATGCAAAGAAAAAGATTACAGAGAGATTTTACAAGAGAGTTTCTGACAATCGATCATCGACAAATGACCCTCCATGCTCTTTAAATAAATATCATGGACCAATCGGGTGCTAAGCCACGGATCAATGGCCGTTAAGATTGAGGAGAGTATGAACCGTCGTATCACTCTATGTCGGGAACATATCGTGACCGTCGTATTTCCTAACTAAAAATGCATACTAATGCATACTAAAGAAACACACTTTTACCTAACGACATATTAGACCAAGTAGATCTTAACTAACTCCTAAGTGTCTAAATATCCTAACATTCCTCATCACGGTAGGTGAGGTAGTTGCATATGTATTTTCTAGAATGTATGGTGACATCCGAGATCTTGGAGCTAGCAATGCCATTCTTATTATTGTCCATCTCTTTTTCACTATTATAATTATTATTTGTTTGAACAACTTACTCCAAAAAGATTATGTATTAGAGTTTGGTATTTCATTATTCATTGCTACTAATACATGTGAGAACATCATATGGAAGAAGTTGAGTACCACTAAAATCAATAGTGGATGAGGTGCAAAGTTCGAGGAAGGTGTTATTGCATTTTTTTATAACTAGAATAGACAAGGTCTAGGCACTATATGAAGATTTCTAATGACAAAATCTTTCAAATGTCACCTACCTTCTTACCATAGTTCTATTTTTTTCTCGTAGACATACACTTCAAGGGTTTTTATGTTGTTTTACCTATGAGGTTAAATAATGCACATGTAGTAACCATTGATGACTATGAATATGTTCTTCATAATGATGACAAGGAACTTAATAAGGCTACAACAAATCAACCCCTCATTGTAGGAATTCAACTTGGTGGTCATGACTTCCAATTCTACATCTAGTGTATTTACAAGCACTTGTGGTCCTACATTGATTATGAATGTTGGAATTTCATGATGACCTAGATGATTGGGCCAACCATCATTCAAAATTCAATGTATGGTAAGGGAGAAGATGATTGTTTCTAATTTTTTAAATGATGTATGTTTCATGCAAGACCCCAAGAAGGAAAAATTGTACAAGTGATGATATGTTATAACATCACTTAACATGCAACATACTTTTTTTTCCTTTGTTGATAATGATGAGCAGCGAGGAGAATACATAAATTATCCTCCAAGAAAGGAAAAGAAAGCCACCCTTATGATCATCAATCAAGAATTTTGGTGGACCAAAAGTTTATTTTTACGGGGAGGTGTGATCCAAGAGGATATTCACATTCAATAAATTTATAATATTCCCCATTTCTCCCTAAATTGTCTACACAACAAAGAGCTAGAGGAGATATTTTTGGCACAATTTGAATGAGGTGAAATGGAATTCATATGCAAAACATATGTATAATTGAAGTTTTTGGAAAAATGCAAAAAAATATAAAATGAAATGACTAATACATATTTTGAGCTTAGGTTCTCTTGTAATATTCATTCTTAATGTAATAGGAAACTAATGCAAGTCTTAGAGCTACATAACATTGTAGTTTCCTAGTCTAAGGGGAATGTTGATATCTTCATGGGCCTAGTTGAGATCTTTTCTCAACCTATCCCTTTAATTGTGCCTAGATCCTAGTTTACTGGATCTAGAGAGTTATTCTCTCCTAAGAATGTTGAGTTAGTTCTCAAAAATGAAGAATTATTAAAGTACAAATATGTGTTTTTTCTCCTAAGAGAGAAAAGAGTATTCAAAACATATTTGAAGAAGAATAAGCAATTAGGATTTTTTTTTAATTATTATCCCTTTTTGTAAAAATGAGATTAAGACCTTATTGGGAGAATTTTGTAAGCCTCTTGTTGGGAGAAGATTGTAATCCCCTTATCAAGAGAATATTTCATCCCTTTGTAAAGAATATAATTAACCCCATATTGGGAGAATAATTTATCCCTTTTTGTAAAAGGAGAATCCCTTTGAAAGGACAATTAATGAAATGGTTCATTGATTGAGCGAACCTAGAGAAATATCTTGAAATTGTTGAACTCTCAATATAGTTTGCATATTGTCTCACGTTTATCATTTGTTTGTTGTTTGATTTTGATGTTAAATGATGAATTTTAACTATCACGTCAATTTCCAAGTTAATGATGGAAAATTGAAATATTTGTAATTCATTCAAACATGGAGAAAATCTAAGTTTTATATTTTCCCATTTTTAGATCAATAGTGAACTAATGACCATTTATTAAGTTGTCCTTGAGTTTCCTTATAAATTCAGAGCCACATTGTTGGAAGGTTGTTTTCATCATGACAATTTGCAAATAAAATGCTAAAAACTTTTGAATATCCATAAAAGGTTTACTGGACTTTTTAGAGATCTTCTTTAATGGGGCAAGTCCATAAGGTAGTTGGAAACATTTTATCTCAAATTATTTCAGGAACTCTTTTTATCCCCCCCCATCTATATCATATTTTGTGAACTCCTCAAGGTTGTTTATAGAATTCATGATTTCCAAGACATTTTCTAAATCTAGCCAATGCTCAAATTCATTGGAAATCATTGGCATTCTACCTTCCCTTAATACTTCTTCACAAGGTTGGAGGATTGATGTGAAAAATGTCAGGGCATGGGGTTTCTCATTAATGGATCCCAATTGAACTTCAAAGGGTAAGGCATGTTCTCAGGGAGCTAAGGAATTTATTAGCACATTCTAGGTCACTACATCTTCCTCGTAACATACAAATTCATTCATAATATCATGAGGGCCTTCTACATGGTACTTTTTTGGCACAAGGGTAGACCCAGGGTTCAATGCTACAATAACACACCAACAAATCCCTAACTACTGGTGCTTTCAGCAACACCTTCGAAGCAGATGAAGTCTCACTCGAGGTAGAGATAGGGGTGGTTGCAAGACTCGGGTGTCTACAACATTAGCTGGGACACAGAACTATGCTTATAATACTTAATAAAGTACTTAGCACCATCAGTTCCTCAATATACAATCAAAAATCACTTCGCTAATAAAATAGGGCTTCACAGCGTTCACATTGATATAACGCATTTAAGCACTTAGCATCAATAGATAGGTTAGATCTACCGGATAAAGCACTCAACACATTCATATAGACCATATCTAACATTCTTATACATCATTAACACTAAGAATAAGTGTATCTATCTAATCATCTCTAAGCACTTAGAAAAAGAAGATATAAACACATCCAGATAAGCACAAAGCAAGACAACATAGTGTTTACGTGGTTCACCCCCACCCTAGGGCTACGTCCACCAACTCTTCTTCATTATTATCTTCAGTCAATTGATTACAAGCATGGAGCCATCAAAACCCTACTCCGCATAGGACAAAATATCTGCACAGCTCACTAGATCCTTCTTCCTTGCGTTACAGCACAAAGCCTTCCACCATCTTCTACAAGGACCTGCACTTAGCTCTGTAAGTCTCTTATAGTCATGCACAAAGCACTTACAAACTCTACTTGCACTTAGCATACATTCACATCACATAGATGCACTATTCGAATTCTCCCTTCTTTCTATTTAGCCTAGGCATCTATTTATGTATTACAAAATAGGCCTAAACATGGGTAAAACCCATGGGCCGACATCTCATTCCCATTACATATTCCCAAAAACCAAAAAAGGATCCAAAAGTGGGTCGAGATCCTGTGATCTTCACTTCATCTTGCACTCCTCCTTCGACAAGTTGTTGAAGTCCCAAAATAGGTCAATATGATAAAATATCTCCCAAAACTTGGTCAAGGGCCAACAAGCCCCCAACACTCACCTATGACTCATCTCGCGTCACTCTGATCTGACCAGTTCTGATACAAAGGCCTCGATATTGGCTTGAGTGGCTTGAACCTGTTGCTATGTGACGACCTCTTTCTCGATGAACTCTTGGATCACTGCGTCATTCACAGGCCCTTCTAGGCAGTATTCTGTTGTGATGACAACATGTTCTAGCTCTACTCCTCGAATTTCAACCTCTGTGAATAATTGGCATGCCTTATCTTGCACTGGTTGAAGCCATTAAGTAACTTCCATGACTCTTCTTTGAATCATATGGATCTTCTGTTGAGTGGTGCATTGCTCCTGAGACCGCTTCATTATTTCCATGACCGACAAGGCCTTCAGCTACACCTATAGTGTGTCTGTGTGCTACTTTTATTCCTTGAGCTACTACTCTAATGCTTGTAACTCTAGATTCTCAGTGAGGTTCTAATATATTTGGGTGTTGCGGTTACTCAGCTGCTTTCACTCCAAGGAAAGAGATTTTAGTCTGTCAACTGTGCTGTGGGAAGTTGCTTCCCTTTGGTCTCTTACATCTTGAGGGGTCTCGGGCATAGTGCGGAGTTCCAAGTCTGCTATGCACTGCTGGAGATTCTGGATTACTTCTTCAAGTTGTGCCACCTGCTGTGGACCTCACTCTTCAGTCTTTACTTCTACGACTGTCACAGAGTGAAGTGCTCTGTGAACCATTTCCTTTACTTTGAGTTTATCTGGGAGCAACTATTCTTTTCTTTGTTGCAGTTGTGATTTTTCTTCATCCCACTTCTCTTGCAGAGCAAGATTTTCCCGTTCTACAGTATTGCATTTTTCTACAACGTCTCCCTGTACTTGTGCCAAAGCCTGGGTGGCTTGCATTGTTTCTTCTTGAGCTCGCGAATGCAAGATTTGACTATATGAGCAATGCGGTGGAGTTGAGTTGGCTCATCTCCCAGTTTTGATGTTCCTACTGACAGAGGCACAATGGAGACTGCACCGTTGGATTGTAGTGCCTGCTACACTCGGAGCTCATCCTTAATTCGATGGAACACCTCATCCTTCTTAGCTTCTTGCTTCTTTTCTATCTCCAGTGAAGCATCATTCAAGTTTGCTATGATGAAATCAAAGTTGTCGAAGGTGAGGATGGTCTGCATTTTGGTCATAGATGCTTTCGATTTCTTCCTAGAAGAAGGTTTCGAAGGGGAAACCTTCATTTTCTTTGAGGGTTCCTCCTCGTCTCTAGGCGGTGTAACATCGCCTTTCTTCTGTTCAAATTCTGCGCCATCTATCTCTCCACCATCTCCTCCTTTCTCTGTTGATATGGAAGCGGTCTTCATGGATGTGTTGTCTAAATCATGGACCTCTTCGGTCTTCTTTATCTTTCTAGGTCTAGGTGTATCCGACGCAGTTTCTGGACTGTCTAAATTGGATATATCCATAGGGTCTGTTGGAATGAGGAGGTCTACCGACCAGTCCTTGGTGATTTATTCTAATTCCTCCTCTGTTAGCTTATATTAACATTAAAGTTGCTTCTTGTGCTCATCAGTACTCACTGTAATATAAATGAAATGTTGGTCTACGTTGAATTTCATTAAAGGCTGAAACCTGTGGAGAGTATTTGGCATGATGTGAGGCTCAGACTGGATAACTAACTTCAGTTGATTGTAATATGTGTGGAATATGGAATTTGACTACCACTGCTTGTTCATGTCACTGGAATACCACAATGTACTGAACTTCACGGCTAGAGGTTCAAAGGGCTCGATGTCCAGGAAGGTCGCACCTTCCGGCATCTCCCATGTGATGAAAGCAATCAAGATTAGAAGCCAAATGAAGTGGAACTCATATCCTTGATCTTGCGCTTCCCTGCAGCCCAGTTCCAATTGGTTTACAAGGTACTTCACCCAATTCATTTGTAGGCCCTTCGTGCACTTCCCTGTGAGGTTGACTGCAAAACCAGTGACTTGGGTGGGTCAATTCTTACGGACTAACTTTCCTGCGATCAATTGATAGGCTAGGCGCACTACGTCACTTTGGATATAAGCTACCTTGTATCCTCGCGTGCCTTTATCGACATCATCATAGGTGTCTTTTATCCTTTGAGTTAAAGTGTGATCCATGGTTTTTTCGAGATAAAAATCATGTGGGTTAGGGCCTTGCATACTTAGTCCTGTGATCCGATTGATCAATGTTGGATCCACTATGATACGATGGTTTAACCACAAGTATCCACCATGGTAACAGGACAACAATAGTTTGATGCATGCATTCACTTCTTGGTGTCTTCCGAAGTGAGGAATCTTCATGACGTTGAGCAGTGTGGACTACGCGAGGTTATGGGTCCATGACTGAGGGACGATCTTTGAATTCTTTCCTTTTGTCCTAGTCAGGTACTTATATGGGGAGAACATGTTGTAGACCTTCTTGTCACTGAAGTTAAAGTCGCTAAACTTCAACGCTGCTATCTTTTCTTGATCTGCATGAATTGCGCGTATCCCCTTCGAGAGGTACGCAGTGACCAATTCATAACCAATGTCTATGGGCACACTGTCTTGATTTATTGCACTGCTCAAAGGTGGTGGTTAGGTGGGAAATATGATCAGAATCAACTTAGCATTCATGAGATCGTCTCTGTGTTTAGTTCACTTTTCGTCTGTGGGCCACGATGGTATGGCTCGAGCAGTGGATAGAGAGGTTATAAGTCCTCTTGTCGATGATGCTTGTAGACCAATAGACAATCCTCTCTTCGACATGACTCTTTCAGTCATCAATTCGAGGATTACTTTTGTTACTAATTCTTCAACTGCGGTGAGCTCGTCAGACATACACACTCGGGATTAATAATATTGGGTTCACAATTAACTTAGATATTGCACTAGAATAAATAGAAAGAGGGCAATGATCACTGTATACAATTCACTTGGTCTGCGGGCTCAAATTCTTGGTTATCAAAAGTGTTCTCCATGCATGGCACGATGGGATAAATAGGCAACTCAGCAATGGTTCGCTTTTAATGGGTATGAAGCCTCATTAACTCTTGTTCTATCCATTATGGCATGGTCCAATGGTCTAGTGTCGAGCTATTAATTCTTTCTAACCCATTCAGAGTAGCATTCGAACGGATATATCAGTCCCAATGGCTATATTGCCTCGCCATGGTGAAGTGCCATGTGTCGTTGTTTTGATATCCTGGAGAAGCTCCAATTATGCAAACTTTTTGTCTACGAAGTTCCCTCTGGAACCTTATGCAACTTAGCTCTCTTCTTACTTTTTCTTTCTAGCCTTCTTTCCAGTGAGCTTCGTCTCGGTAGTTATTTTTCCATTTTGATTCTTATCCTATGTGGTTTTAGTCACTTCACGTTGTTGAGATTATTCCCTAGGGTTCTAGGGTAATACTTCTTCTTTGTCTGGAATAGGTACTTCAATATTCTACGAGTCTTCTAATGTTCTTGCAACTTCGACATATGGGTCTCTAGTGTTAAGTAGCTTCGACCTATTCTCCTATTCTTCAATCAAGTATGCAATCCTTCTAGTCATGAAATCTTTTAATTCTTTCTTCTTCTACTCCAAAACTTCTTCTTCTTTCTTTTGTCTGGCTTGATCTCTGTCAATCCAAGGTTTTCCTATTAACATGGTAAATGGGATGTTGTCTTAAACAAATTTGATAATCTCAAAATCTTCCTCCATCGAAGTTCCATTGACATTCATAGGTATTTGGGTGAGCCTTCCACACAGGTTTACCAGTTTTCCTCTAAATAACCCTATTCCTCCTAATGAGGGAGTCATGGCAGGCCTCCCTATAGCTTCCCAAGTTCTCTCGGTTATGACATTCACCTGTGTTTCCTAATCTAAAACATAGTAAATGTTGAAGTCTCTTATTCTTGCTTCGATGCATTTTTTTTTCTTTGAAGATCTCTGATAGTATAAAATGTCAGTGATCATTCAAGGTTTCTTTCATCTGTAGCAATACCTTATTTGATTCTTTCTGGGGTTCTTCTATAGCCTTTGTTTATGGATCTTCCTTACGGATTTCTTGTCTTATGTTCATACTTTCAATCTTAGAAATAATTCTAGAGAAATCCAACACTTCATGGTTCATAGCTTTGCAACAAAGACAACCAGGTCTTCTCCCAGGGCTTGCCTTAGCAAGGTGTCCCAGTTTTCTTCAGCTGTAACAGAGGGTTAATCCTCTTTTTTTTTTAAATTATCCCCATCTTCTTATGTACTACGTGCTAGGATCATAGGAGCTAACCTGCAATAAATTCTTTCTAGGATCCTGCATCCATTTTTTAGTCCAAACATTCTTTATATGCATAGGTATAACATATCTTTCACTATTCTTATCAGATCTATTCATATCAAATCTTCTTTCATCTATTAATACCCTAGTTTTCAAACTAGGATAGACTCTATTAAACATACCTAGATCCATACTCTAGAAACAAAAATTTCCACTTATCTTACTTCTACAGAGCACAAAGCTTCCAGATCTAAAAATTTTAACTATTCTTACCTTTATCAGAGCACAGAGCTTGCAGATCTTACCTCTTTTAATCATAAATTATCACTTTTTCCTTTCTTAGGGCACAAAGCTTTCAGATCTTGCTTCTTTTCTTCAGATCCAACCTATTTTCTTTAGATCGGGCTTCTTTCTTTTAGCACAAAGCTTTATAAGTCAACTAGAATACTGCACATTAGGGCATAGATCTACGCACAGAGCTTTCACAATTTCAGGATGATTCTTAGCACAAAGCTTCTTCTTTCTCAGTTCCTAGAAATTACAGTTTCAGGTCCCAGCAACGGAACCATTTGTTGGCATGGAGGCAGACCCAGGGTTCAGCGCTACAACAACGCACCAACAAAGCCCTAACTACCGGCCCTTTCGGCAACACCTTCGAAGCAGATGAAGTCTCACCCAAGGTAGAGGCAGGGGTGGTTTCAATACTCAAGTGTCTACAACCTTAGCTGGGACACAGATATGTGATTATAATACTTAATAAAGTACTTAGCACCGTCAATTCCTCAATATACAAACAATAATCACTTCACTGATAAAACAGGGCTTCGCAGCATTCACACCGATATAACGCATTTAAGCACTTAGCATCAATAGATAGGTCAGATATAGCAGCTCAAGAACTCAGCACATTCATATAGACTATATGTAACATTCTTATACTTCATTAGCACTAAGCATAAGTGTATCTATCTAATCATCTGTAAGCACTTAGCAAAAGAAGATATAAACACATCCAGATAAGCACAAAGCAAGACAACGCAGTGTTTACGTGGTTCACCTCCACCTTGGGGCTATGCCCACCAACTCTTCTTCTTTATTATCTTCAGTTAATCCGTTACAAGCACAGAGCCATCAAAACCCTACTCTGCATAGGATAGAAGATATGTGCAGCTCGCTAGATCCTTCTTCCTTGTGTTACAGCGCAAATCCTTCCACCATCTGCTACAAGGACCTACACTTAGCTTTGCAAGTCTCTTACATTCATGCACAAAGTTCTTAGAGACTCTACTTGCACTTAGCATACATTCACATCACATAGATGCACTATTTGACTTCTCCCTTCTCTCTATCTATCCTAGGCATCTATTTATATATTAAAAAATAGGCCTAAACATGGGTAAAACCCATGGGCCGACATCCCATTCCCATTACATATTCCAAAAAGCCCAAAAAGGATCCAAAAGTGGGTCGAGATCCCATGATCTTCCCTTCGTCTTGTGCTCCTCCTTCAACAGGTTGTCGAAGTCCCAAAATAGCTCAATATGACCAAATATCTCCTAAAACTTGGTCAAGGGCCAACATGCTTCTTCATCTATTCACAATGAAAGGTCATAAAATTATTTTCAGATGTAGGTATAGTAGGATAAGATAAATCCATTTGGATTCTACCTCCTAGATTGGTGGCCCATTTACGAGATATAAGTATTCTTCATGCATCTAAAACATTTATGACAATAACATTCATTAATAAAAAGATGTAAGGGTAGCTTTATAGTTTAATTTGAAGTTCCTTGATCAAGCCACACACTTATTTATATTGAATCCATAGCACATACATTCCTATATGGCCTATTCATATTTAATCCTAGTTGGTTCACCACTTTGAGAGGCATGACATTAGTGGATGATATTGGGTCTAACATATATTTCTGAAGGAACAAGTAATTTACTAGTAGTTAGATGAAGAAGGGGTGATGACTACCATTTCTCTTACCTTATTGGGTCATGGCTTGCAAGTTTACTAGGAAATATTAATTGGTGTCAATATTTTCAATGCCAATCCATTATTTTAGCTTTGTTTTTATTGAGGGGAACTTATCCAACTTAGTCAAAGGAACAAGAACCTTAACATTTCTTACATAGTTGGTTATATCGAATTGCATATCAAAGAGGGAAATTGTTCAAGGTTCCATTTGATATGCCTTAGTACTTGACTCATTGTGTTTATTGATTTTATTTGGGAATCTCATAGGGATTTGTTGATCTACTTGAGTGGTGTTTCCTTTATTTCTTTGGTAATTTATTCCCCCATATCTATTAGCCCACTTTTTTTTTATTCTTCTTGAGATGGCCTTTCCCCATATCTATTTGTACTTTTTCCCTTAACTTGTTGCAAGATTTCTTGGGACAAAGGATAAGATTTCTTCCCATCAAATATGTTGATGCAAGAATCCAAGTAGTTATCACTATATTGGTTATTTGATTCATTGTTGACCATGTCTAAGTATCTTGCATGATTATTTTCCTTATGATAATCTTCACAAGCTTGACAATATGGAGTAGGAACAAAATTTAATACATTAGTTGGTTCCAATGTGGTGGGAAATCTATGATTTTAGGGAGGGTCGTGATACCTCTCATTTGTAGGAGGAAAAATATTTTGTTGTAGATTTATTTCCATTTGCACAATTATACTTTTCAATGCATTAGTTCTTTGCATGAATTTTTTTCACATTCTTTGCATTGTTTAAATTATAATAACTATGGGTTCATGGGCTAGCTAAACAGTATGCATAGTTCTTGGCGTAGATTGCACCATAGCTCTATGTGGGGTTAGGACATTGGGATTTCTTAATAACACCAAGCTGTCTTCTTTACTCTTATCTTTGTATTTAGTATCCATTATATCTATTTTATTAGATTGATTTAGAAAGAAACTCATTTGACCTTGGAAATCATTCAAATATTACAATAATATAGTGGCTGGGCTAGGTTGATGATCATGAGGAATATCTTGAATTATTTTATCAAATATTAGATTGAATTCATCAATTGTTTCATTTTCATTCCTCTTCATATTAGTTATAATTTAAAATAAACCTACTATCTCTCCTTTCTAACCATCTAGAAAATAAGGTGTCACTACAACCAAGTAAATCGGGTTTGGTTCTCAAAAATTAAAAAAATATGTCGGGTTTCCATGCCATGTAACGTGGCCCATGATCCTTGAGCTTCCATATACTGGAAACACTCAAGCTCAACCCTTCAATTCCATTTGGAGGCTATAAATTGAGTCATATCCAATCCTTAAAGACAATTCAACATAGAGAGAAAAGACACTCTGGAGAAATTTCACTTCATATTTATTCTGCATCCCTTTGTCCTTGAAAGTGCGAACTTCTTGTGTTCAACCCCCAAGTTCTTCCTATCCTGAGAAGGAGAACTTCAATGACTCATACTACTTGTGAGATTTCCATTGTGGAGGATTGAAGTGGTGGAGGCCTAGCTGGAGGGACTTAGTTTCTTGGTTCTGATTTGTGTTGTTACAAAAGTTGGTCACCTATGCACTTCTATTGATTACATTAATAGAAATACTATTTTCTCATTCAATCGATATATTACAATTTTTTTTATCTTTTCCATGGGAGTATTTTTTATGTATGTTAATGGATTATGATCATTTATATGTTAACATTATATATTATTACCACATGATTTCATATCTTGGTTGTTGAGGACAAGTTGCAGGTATAAAGCTTTAGGTTGTGAGCTCAACGGTGGTGTTCTTTGGACGTCTGAATGAGGTAGGTTTTTATCCATCTCTTGTTAGCATTTTAATTTATATATCATACTTGAGATTAGAGTTTATTTCAGGGTGTCATTCTATCTGTTGTGGTTTTTCCCTATCCATAGAGAGATTTTCCTCATAATAGAATTGGCGACTCCACTTGGGAGATCTCCTTTTTGGAGTATTGGGTGTGTTTTCTCCTTGATTTTCTCTCTATTTGGCTGATTTTCTAAGTCGCCTGTTGCTTGGAAGCCTGTATTTTTCCTTTCATATGAGATTCTTGGACTAACCCTTGCCTTGGTAGTGTCTTTTTTGGCATACATAGGTTTTCCCTTGACAACTACTTACATACATAAGATGGTTGTCTTCAGGGCGCATATATAGGTGTATGTTCCATGACCAATCACATACGTCATCTCTTGATTATTTTTGGATAAGTTTGGTGTATGTTGGGTGAGTTCTACCGGTTTCTGAGACTTGTTGGGTCCCTATTCTCACAGTTAAGTGCATACAGAGTGATAGTAAGCCTCTTTATTGTTGAATTTTTGGGTGAACTCCTTTATTGTCATTTTTCTTGTTTATTGTACTTGCATACTAGTCTGGGTAGTTGCTTCTTGATATCCTTCTTGGGTTGTCTCCTTTTTCTTGGAGTAGGGTCTTCTTGTGAGGTTGTTATTCGGTCCTTACATTTTCTTTTTATTATATTGAAAATACAAAAATATTTTTTTTCTTTCATTTTACTTATGGCATTTGCACTTTTGGTTACTTTGCATTGATTTTGACATAATAGGAAATATTGCACTTCATTGAAATTGTAGAGATTACATTTTGGAAACAACATTTAGAAGAATACCATCTCTTTGAAAATCAAGACCGGTACTTAGAAGTGTTTTTACATTTGCTTATTTTTATATATGTTGAGTCGACATACCATCAATTTCACGATTGCACCTCTTGAGTAAGAAGAAGTCATTAAAACTAATGTTGGATAATTAAAATTGATTAGAAATGATTTTATTTTTCAGGGTACACAAAGAAGTATAGGACCTAGAGCCTTGGAATAGGATTTTGTGAGTAAACTTATCCAAGGATATAAAACTCAACGTATGTGTCTAACTAGGAAGTTGTGAAACCCATTATGTAATTGGTGACATCAGGAAGCTGCACTCACACCGTAGTTAAGAATGAGGTCGTGCGAAGCTGGTTGCATAGATATCCCTCTAATATCCTCCTAGCATAAGATATATTTATGAGGTTCTATTCATATCCGGGGGTCTTTCTAGTGCCCTTACCTCCTTGAGAGGTGGTGGTTTCAAGATTTTAGGATTTGATACCCTACCCATATGGTGGAATAGACTTACGACTACTCTCATGCACATTGGTTATATCATGGTGACTCTAGTTGCTTGACCTAGGTAGCCAAATATGTTACTTGTAGGGGTTATTCTGTAGGTACCCTGAGTCAGATAAGGGTTGGATAACACATAGGCTTTATGGAGGATTTCCTCTCTGGAGGGATCTGACCGATTGCATTATGAATCCTATGTGGGTATTTATAATTGATTCTAACACCTCCAAACTATTGTCACAGAGTCTCAGGCCCCTCTTGGGTGAGAAATACCTAATTTAGTTCGGGAGGTCCATTTCAACCATCATAACATGTTTGTGTGCATTGGTTATTAGCTTTATTTAGGAGTGTTTTCTCTGATGATTAGCTTCCCTTAGGATTTTGTATTCCTCCATAAGTTTTGATTTTTATGGTTGGTGGAGCCCCTGTGAATCCCTTAATTAGCGTTACTCAACCCATGGTCTATGATTAGTCCATGGGGATGAATCCTTTTTTTTATTTTTGAGTGGTATGTTGAATCATAGTACTCAGACAATGCCTTGGGACTCTAATCCCTCATCTTTTGGTATGTTAGACATGACTTCACACTTGTCATCCTCTATTTCCATGTCTCATGTGAGTCCTAAATTTGGGTCTCGGGGCATGATGCCTCCTTATAATAATTTTTCATTTGGTGGGGGTCATATACATCAACCAAATTATACGATAGGAGGTTAGAATCCTCCTTCCTCTAGACCTAATCCTAGCTACACTTGTCTAGGATCGAGTGCTCAAATGGGCAGTCCTTCTATGTCTTACATCATGTCCATCTATCCTTATTTCGCTATGAAGGTTCCTATGAACGTTTTTCTCATGAAAAACCTCCCTCCCTCCTCTAGTGTTTCATCTAGGAGGAGTCAATTCTATAGTATGGGAAACCCCCTACATGAAGGTCCTTCATCCAGGGAGAAACATATATCCTCACATGAGTAATCCTTATCATGTTGCTTTCACCTCGCAAGTGGCTTCCTCGGTGATGATGCCCTTACAACCTTTTATGAATCAGTTGCAAGGAGGATATTATCCTACCAGGTAGGGCCATGGTGTATACCAAAAACCTACTTGGCATGCAATATCTTCAAACCAATCTTCGTCGAGACCATCATCTCTATTGATTAAGGTTGGTTGTCATTGATGTCAACCCTTGAAGAAAGCCCCGTAGCACAAAGGTTTGGGTAATGGACCCAATATTGTTTGATGTAACTATGACTCATTATTGTTTTTTCATGGTTAATAAGAAGTAAATATGGATGAAATCCAAAGTGGTGCCCTTATGCTGAAAGCCCGCACGGGAAGACGCTTTACGGAGTAAGAGAACCCATGCTTAATTGTGGAATAATGGGATGAAGGACAGTGAATTTGTCAAGAAAAATATCCTATATGGGTAGTGGTTGTCATTCCATTTTTTTTGGTATGTGGAGCGTAACATAACTCCTCACGGTTAGAGAGTTATGGCCATGAGAAGTTGGAGACCCCAGGTTTGGGTAATGAACCCAAGTTTGTTTGATAGGTAACAGTATTAGTTATGATATATTTTTAGATAATACTATTCTATATGGATAGTACATGTCATTCCATTTCTAGTGGTATGTGGAACATCACATAACTCCTCACGGTTTGAGAGTTATGGCTTTACGAAGTTGGAGGACCCTCATATGTCATCTAGAAGCCCCAAAAGGTCAAAGTAGTCAAAGTGGTTTAAGAGATTTTTAAAGGATAAATAATAAAGTGAAGTGATGAATGTATTATAATTCAAATTGAATACAAAATAAATTATTTCAATAATAATTTTAATGGAGAAATTAGAAGTGGGTTAACCCTAAAATAATGAAAGTCAGCCAAGTGACCTAGAAGATGTTTTTAAGGAAGCTACTTGGAGAGTATAAATAACAGGCAAGGCTCTCTCATTTAACACACACTTGAGAATATTGAATATATTTAGGTGTCTGAGGTAACTAAGGATATATAAACCAGAATTTTGAGTGAAGGTGAAGAAAAGAAGGCTGAAATGCAAGGAAGGATAAATTCTTTTGATGGTGTTTTCTAAGGTATTTTATTTATAGGTCATCTCACCATTTTCACTATAACATTTTTTCTATAATGATTCAGAATATGAAATTGATATTCCATTAAGAAAACATATCCAAGTATCTTTGGTAAACCATTCAGCTTGTGGTTTGCTGTATTTTGGGAGTTACACTCCGTGGAAAATAGGGTTTGTGGCTAGTCCTGAAACTAGTCAAAAACAGGTGTTTCGGGTAAAAACATCATAAATTATTCATAACATATCCAAATTAAGTGAGAAAAAATATGTTGGTTAGGGTACAGTCTTTGATATGCTGTGTAAAAGTTTCATATCAATTCTGAAAATATTCTGTGCGGGGCACGCTCTACAAGGTCGCTCTCTAGAATAAGCCATAATTCAGCAAGGTATGCCATTTTTTTTATAACTCCTTTTCTTAGAGGTTCCAAGTGGTGACACTTTGAGGAATTGCATAAAACACACTGAATAACATTGTGTATCATTTTTAGATCTTTATACATTACAGGTACAGAGTTATGATTACTTCAAGTTACGGTTGTTGACTAATCCAAAACTAGGCATGTGAGACTAAAGAAAAGTTGGATGAAAATGATAGTCTCCTATTGTTAAATTTAAGGAAGGTTTGAAGGAATGTGATCATATACACTAGGTCTATTACAGAGCTACAAATCATATTTGGATGATGAAATTGATGAGGGATTTTGGTTGAGTTACATGTTGAGTACATGGTTGAGACAAGTAGTTGATGAGTTGGAACATACATGAGGTGTATAGTTGATGATGTTGGTTGATGTGTAGTTGACACATAATTGGTACATACTTGTTACATGGTTGGATGCACGTTTTTATGGTACAGGTTGATTACAGATTGTTTGGTACAGGTTGGTGCATGTCTGATGCACTTGTTTATGGTACAGGTTGATTCCAAGTTGAGGTACAGGTTGGTGCACGAATGATGCACTTGTTTATGGTACAGGTTGATTACAGTTTGAGGTATAGGTTGATGCATGGTTCAAATTTATTGGTATAGATTTACAACGATATATCTCACAGTGACAGTGTGACAGTGGTTCCATCATTCTACTTCTACTTCAGGGTGGCAGGACAGGGCAAGGACAGGTGGTTGTAGCCACCTTCCGGTTTTATTCAAAGAACATAGTGGGTTGTAGCCTCCTTCTGGTTGTAGCCAGAGAATTGGGGAGTTGGAGCTTCCCTCAGGTTGTAGCCTGAGAAACTAGGGGGTTGGAGCTAGAAAACAAAGGAAGTTGGTGCTTCCAATGAATGTAATTCTTCAAGACATATAAGAAAAAGCATTTTGTGGCTTTCTCCCTATTTGAGTTTCCACATAAAACAATGGTGTGTTGTGTATGTATGTGATTGTTTATTTATTACTGCTCATTATTGGATAATAATTCTACATTGATATAATAATTGAAGAAAAAGGATTATAATTATGATATTACTGATTCACCCCCCCTCTTAGTAATCCAACAATTGGTATCAGAGTAGGTTTCTTCAGAAATCTGTTTAACCACTTAAAGGTATATCATGGAGAGTAAAAACTCGTATAAAAATGGAATACCACAGTTTGATGGACAAAAGTATCTTTTTTGGAGCATAAGAATGAAGACATATATACAGGCACATGGATTTATAGGTTGGCAATCAATTGTAGATGGATACACAATGCCAGCAGTTCCACCAACAAATGACAAAGTAGTGAAACTCGGTGAGAATAATTCCAAAGCCAAGAATGCACTTTTGAATGGTCTAATTGATACGATATTCACCAAAGTTGCACAATGTAAATCTGCTAAAGAGATTTGGGACAAGCTTCGAAATATTTATGAAGGAGATTCAAAAGTCAAAGCAACAAAGCTTCAAAATTACAGAGGTTAGTTTGAACAACTAAAAATGAAGGAAGATGAGGATCTCATAGCCTTCTTCTTACGAGTCGATGAAACAGTGAATGCAATCATAGGATTGGGAGAAGAAATCCAAGAATATGTAATTGTTCAAAAGGTACTAAGATCTCTTCCTATGAGATTCAACCCTAAGATATCATCACTAGATGAAAGATCGGATCTAAACTCAATAAGCATGGATGAACTGCATGGAATCTTCACAACATATGAGATGAGAACTGAACAGGAAAATCCATATGTAAGAGAAGCACCCTTCAAAGCATCCAAAAGATCAAAGCAAAAGAAAAAGGAATAAGAAGAATATAGCAGTAGTAGCGATGTCTCAGAAGATGATGAAGAAGTGGCCAACTTCGTCAAAAGACTGAACAAGGGAACCAACGGTAGGTATAGAGGTAAGCTTCCTTTAATTTGTTTTAATTGTGATGGCATTGGTCATCTTTCTAACAAATGTCCTCATAAGAAAAAGAGAAATGATGAAGGTTACTCAAAAGGCAGACAAACATANAAAGGTAAAAGAACTACAAATAAAATTTTCAAGAAAATCTTTTGCACCAAAGAAGACGTCTCATCATCAGATGAAGATGAAGTCAGTGACAATGAAATAGGGAGAGTTCTATTCATGGCAGTAGAAGACACTAATATAGAAGACTCTGAAGAATAATATGAAGAAGCATATGAATAAGAAATTGAAGAGGCAAAAGTTGACTTCTGAGAAGAATTAATGAGTGCCATAGAAGTTATCAGAAGAGAAAACAAGAAAAACAAGAAACTACAAGCATAACTAGATAAGAAAAAAGACACTCAAGAACTACAACAAATGATCACAAAATTGAAGGTTCAAATAGAATAAGATAAAAGAATTGACGAAGCACTCAAAGAATAGCTAGAAGGAAAGGATAGGATCATTGGAAACCTGGAAGTAGAGATTGTCACACTAAGAAATGATATTCAAAAGAAAAATAAGCAGAATTGCTCAAAAGTTCTGGATGACATTATCAGCAGTCAAAAATCTCATCTTGACGAGTTCGGACTTGGATACAATCAGACATAAAAGGGATCAAGCTCCAAAACAATAGAGCAACAAACAAATCCAAAAAGCTTTGCAGAAACAATCAAAGGGGGTAAAAGGATATACAATGAAGATTACAGAGACACTCCTCCACCGAGAAGATTCAGATTTCAGAATCAACAATAGATAGACAGGCCTCAAAAAGAAGAAGGATTCATAAGAGCACCTCCTTTCAGAAGATCTTCAACTACCATGTATAAAACTATATTTTT
>JASDQU010208209.1:21643-33398 GCA_032191745.1 Picea mariana | reverse complement strand
TGAAAACTTTGCTTGTTGTCTCAATAAAGAAAGTGCAGAAATTGAGTCTGCTCTGGAAGCTGATACTCTTTGTAACCCTGTCTCTAAAAAACCTAGATATGAGTAGCCTATTTTTGACTCATATGGTGATGATAAGATATTGCTTCCTGGATTGAATCCTGAAAGGCAGCCTGTGTTTAATAATGAAGAACAATGTTCTCATGTTGGGTAGAAGATACCTCTTGGTATGTCATTCGAGACTCCTCCTTTATTTGATCATTATGGAGATAGTGATGAAGATGTTGATTTGTTTTTTTTCTTAGAAGAAAAAAGCGTTAGCAGCCAACCTTCTAATGAAAATGAAAGATTTTACCAAGAGTAGCATGATAAAGAGAAAGAGCCATTCATTGATATACATGAGGAGATTTCTTACCATCATCTAGCAGATGTTATCAGAGAAGATAAAAGAGAATTGGATCAGAAGCCTGCATCAACCATTCACTCACTTGTTCTTGCCACAAAGATTCAACCTTATGTGAGTAGATGTAAAGTAGAGAAGGCTTTTTGTTACCAACCCAGTAAGTTTTATCACCTATTTTATGACCCTGTAGGGGAGTACATGGAGTTTCATTTCCTCAATGTATTGAAGCCTTCAATATTTATCCTACCTTCATCATTGGGAGGTAATCTGAAGAATGTAATTGATTTGTTGTCATAGTTTTATTCTCCCTCGTTGATCAGTGATAGAGTAAATAAGTTTTCAGATAGGAAGTTACTTGAATGGATTTGTTGAAAGTTTGTTTTCACCTAACACATTGTAAAAATCGGTTAGTTTAGGATTGTACATAAATAAGATCCTTCTGGAGAATGTGTGTTTGTTTTCTTTTTAAGTTGAGTAGTGTACATGTCAGCCTGGTGTMTTCAACAAAATGTATTTGAGATCAACTCCACAACCCAATAGATAAGGCACTGGAACTGCTTGTTCTTGGCAGCTCATAGGGAACATGCCATCCCCTRTGGAGCCAATGTTATCACATTAAGTTGTCAAGGGTCACATATAGTTAAGTCTACACCCATGCCCCATCTCTCTCTTCTCCGCATGCCATTCCTATATTTTTTCCCCTTCTGGTTGGTAAAGYCGATTTCTCTTTTTGTTCAATGACTTGGTTTTCCTTAGTGTCTTTCTTGACTGATTCTCAGCTCAATTTTTTTCTGTTTTTCTTGAAGGATAAACACATATCGTGATTTTGGTTCAAATTACTGGTCATCTTGTTTTCCATTGATTGAGATCACAACAACTCATCCAAACCTTTGATTTCACATGTAACAACCATGAGCTCAAAGCACAACATTCAGAGCAGTCCATTTCAAGCTTTAAACACAAGCAAACAGACAGGTTCATGTTTCAACGACGAAGATCCCATATACAATTCATATTAGCGGCTCTCATGCATTCATAATTTCAAAGTTGCATGAGTTTTAACGACCACATAGAAGCCCTGGAGTGACCTTTTTCCTGAGTTATAGATCAAGCGCCACAGATCCTTCTCCAACGAATGGTCATGATTTACTTCGAGAGTTTGGGCTTCAAGAGTTTCATGACTTCCCCTCTCATTTTCCTCCGAAGTAATTTCTTCTGGAGTACACATATCTCTACTGCGTGTCCTTCCAGATATAACGGTCATGATTTACTTCGATAGTTTGGGATTCAGGAGTTTCGAGGCCTCCCCTCTTGTTTTACTCCATATTAATTTCTCCTGAAGTGCACAGATCTTTGTCGCGTGTCCTTCTAGATCTAACGGTCATGATTTACTTTGGCAATTCAGGCTTTGGGAGTTTTGGGACTTCCCCTCTCATTTACCTCTGGAGTAATTTCTCCCGGAGTGCACAAATCTCTACCGCGTGTCCTTCCATATCTAATAGTCATGATTTACTTTAGCAGTTCGGGCTTTGGGAGTTTCAGGACTTCCCCTGTCGTTTTCCTTTGAAGCACTTTCACCCAGAGTGCATAGATCTCTGCCCCGTATCCTTCCAAATATAATAGTCATGATTTACTTTGACATTTCGGGCTTCAAGCATTTCAGCTTCTCCACTCCCGATTTCCTCTGGAGTACTTTCCTCCAAGAGTTTCAGATATTTCTCCATATTTCTCTCTAGATGATAGCCACTTGGTATTCATTCCAGGCCACCATGTCACTCGAAGCCCATATTACTTCGGGCGTTATACAAGCTCTACATGCATACCCCCCCTAGCTTCAAAGCGTCGAAGACACTTGGCACCCATCAGTTCAGATGCGTGGAACTCATCTGTCAAAGACACATGGAATGCATCTAGTGATGACATGTGTCACCCTAATTTCCATGACACATCAGCACAACAACGTCAGTCCACCATGTCATCTTTGGGAAATCATCCTCCGGGATGTATTCTTGTTTAGCATCAAAATCTCCCGAGCACTAAAATTAGCGCCATATCTAATCATGGTTAAAAGGATTCTAGAGTTGGCAGGAGGATAAACTTTAGTGTGGGCGCTACAATAACAAGGTTTCCCAAATCACATATCGCAACCAGATCGATGGCCATGCCTCATTGCGGGGAAAAAACAGGCTCAAACAATAAAATTCTTGAGTGGTTCGACAACCAAAGCCATGGTATAGTGAAGGAGGTATGTGGCAGTTGTTGGTGGATTGTGGGCACCGAAGCAGTGTGGATCCAAACCTCCCTTGACAACCCTACAATCATGTGATTATATAGTGTCAAATCCAAGAGCAGTGCGTGGCATCCCCCAGGCGTTGAGTCTCATCCCGATCCCGAGGAGAAATCAATTAATGAAAGAAAGAACTAGTAGTTGAAATCTTGACTCACTCCATAAATAGAAATCATGGCGGGTATGGCCATGGAGATAGAATACTGTCATCTTGAGGTACCATGAGAGGAAATTTTCCTGCAGGCCCATGCTGATCCAAGTTTTCTTTTGACAGAACGAACAAGACAATTGAAGGAACTTCCGGGAAGGGAGAAAATACATGCAAATTGGATACACCAAAGCATAGACAGCAGGGAGACACAGATGGAAAATCCTTGGACATGATGACCAATTCGTTCTCCTAGCAGTTGTCTACTATTTTGGGTATAAATACATCAGTGGAAGAATATGTTATGGTCGATGGTTGAGCAGAGCTCCCTATTTTGTAATTGTTTGATAGCAGAGTTGTTCTCTGGTTATGTATGAGACCTGAGACTTTCTTATTAATAGAAGTCAATTTTTTTTGTTATCTTGTTTCCTCTTGTGTTGAAATACTCGTGCATGGTGATCCATACAATATTTTGTGGTTGTATTGTAATGGAGGTTTGATTATAATGCTACTATGATATGTTTTGGTATTTTAAACTTAAGTTCAAGAGTGTTCTTGCGCCTAAGTTTCTCTTCACCAATCTTCTTGAAGGTCGAATGCTTATGGAAGACTTGACCACTTCCATCACTAAGTCTTCCTTCTTCTCACCTTTATCCTTAAACCACTGACTAAAGTTAATGAGAAACTCATTTTCTTATAAATTGCTAGCCCAGTTTTCTGTGTTAAAAAATTCTTATGTTGAGCTTTGTCCATTTGACCTCCAATAATAAACCTTCCTCCACAAACCATTTTGATGGGTACTGAATTTATCCTCCTGCAATATGAGGGTGACACTCAGTGCTAACAATATGCATATTCACTATTTATTCTTTTAGTCTTATAAATGACAGTCTAAAATTTCATTATCAAAAGAACAATAACTACATTAATTCTCCTAGGCACATGAATGTATGTGATAAATTCAAAATGTCATTCAAGGAGCCCAACCCATAGAAACTTCCATAGAAGTATAAGACCGTGAATAAGATGAACATTATTCAACTAAGAAACAACCAATTGTGAATTGAGGTAGACAATCAAATGATGCATACCAATCACAATTGCTTCAACTAATAATTCTATCACAACATTGTACATTATTTCTTGTAGGTTGTAGAATCAATGCTCATTCCACACGATCTCAACAACTTTCTAGTGGGAAACATAATTTACCCACACCATGGAAGTGAGGTTCCATGTGCATCTACTAGAATCATCCACAAATCCTATGTATATGAGGAGATCATATGAAATCTTCTAGCCAATCACAAAGCATGATAAGAATGAGCCAAAGGTAAGTCAAAGGTAAAATAAAAGAAAACATTAAGTGAAAAAGTATACAACATATACAAGGGAAAATGAGATATTTCTATTTTAGCATAGTATTTGTTCAAGTAAAGTGTTAATGTTTCTCCAGTTAGCAACATCAGGTAGAAATTCTCCCAGATTGGTCATGCTGATTTGACCAAGGGAAATTACTCATTCACTCATGAATATTTGCTAGTGGTGAATGGCCTGTTATAGCAAGATTTGCCTCACCCCATGCAACTTTCTCATAAGGCCTTTTCCATTTCCCTCTGCACACTTGAAGTCCCTTTTTGAAATTTCCAGAGGTAAAAAACATATTTTTCCACATATACATGAATATACATGTTATGTGCCCTAATAGCTATACATCATGCATATATATAGGTTGCACCATTACAACCCGTGTACATCAGGTTTTGTGCCCAAAATTTAAAAAAATGGTGTTAGTTTCCATGTCATGTCACGAGTTCCATGATCCTTGACCTTCCATATACTGGAAATGTTCTAAATAGGCCCTTTAGTTTCATTTCAAGGGTATAAATGGGCCATATCCAAGATGTAGAAGAGAGGAGAAAGAATTCAAATTTGAGAGGAAAGTTACTCTGGAGAAATTATTCACTTCATATTGAGTCTGCATCCCTTTGTCCTTTTAAGTCTGAACACATTGTTCAGCCCCCAAGATCTTCCCTCTTTGATGGAGAACCTCATTGTCTCTCTTATATGAGATTGCCTTTGATGGAGGATTGAAGTGGTGGAGGCCCAGCTGGAAGGGACTTAGTTTCTTGGTTTTGAGACGTGATGACATAGAAGTTTGTCATTCACACACTTATGTTGTTCATATTTTAATATAAATACTCTTTTCGCGTCCAATTAATGTGTTGTAAATATTTGAATTGTTATTCCATGGGCACATTTGTTATGAATATTGATGGATTATGCTACTATATGTGCTAAGTTTATATATTATCACCATATGTTTTTGTATCTTGGTTTTCAAGGAAAAGTTGAAGGTATATAGCTTTGGGTCAAGTGCTCAATGATGGACTTCATCGAACGTCTAGATGAGATAGGCTCTTTATCTTGTCTTGTTAGTATGTTTTTTTATATAACATACTTAAGATTAGAGTTGATTTCTGTAGTCATTTCCGTCTGTTGTGGTTTACCCCATGCCATAGAGTGATTTTCCTCGTAATAGAATTGACAACCATACTGGGGATAGAATCTTATTTTCAGGGTTTGGAGTGTTTTTCTCCTTTGATTTCTCTTGGTTAGCCTAAGTTTTCTTGTCGTTTGACTACTTGACAACCTATTTTCATTTTGAGTCTGAGTTTCTTGACCTTATCCTTAACCTGACAGTGTTTCAATACATGTACATAGTTTTTCCCTTGACAGACACGTACATATGTGAGCTTCCATTCTATAGGGCGTGTACATACATGGTTTTTCTTTAAACAATCATGTGCATCATCCTTGTTTGCTTGATTGCTGAGTTTGGTGTTTGTTGGGTAATTTTTTATGGTTGTTGAGTCTTCTTGGGTCTCTGTCATGACTGTTAAGTGCCTACAAAGTAATAGGAAACATTTCTTTAGTTGAATTTTCAGAAGGTTTTTTCTTTCTCATCATATTTTTCATTGGTTGTCCTTACATCTTGGGTTGGGTATTTGCTTCTTGATATCCTGCTTGGTTTGTCTCTTTTTTCTTACAGTAGGGTTTATATATCAAGCTATTGTTTAGTCCTTGCATTTTCATTTCTTTATATTGAAAATACAAAAATATACATTTTTCATTATGGAATTTGATATTTTGGGTTCTTATTATTGATCTTGATACATGTATGGAAATATTGCATCTTATTTGAAATTGTAGAGTTGAATTGAAAATTGCATTTTGAAAAGCTCATAATTTGTTGAGAATTGAAGTTAGGACTTTAAATTATATTCATATTCATTTATTTTACTCGCTGAGTCATAACATCATCAGTTTCATGACCACATCTTTTGAGTAAACAAAGCCACTAAAAGTAATGCTGATAAATTTAAAATTGATTAGAAACGATTTTATTTTTCAGGGTGCACAAGCTAGCTTAAGATTTAGAGCCTTGGAATAGGATTTTGTGAGTAAAATTATCCAAGGATATTAAAATCAACATATGTGTCTGACTAAGGGAGTGTTGAAATCCATTGTATAATTGGTGATTTCAGGAGGCTCCTCTCAAACCAGAGTTAAGCATGACGTCGCACGAAGTTGGTTGAGGAGATATCCCTCCAATACCTTCATAGCATTAGATATATTTTCGGGGATCTATTCATATATGGGGGTCTTTCTAGTACCTTTACCTCTCTAAGAGGCGATGCTTTCAAGATTTCAGGCTTTGTTAGCCTACCCATACAATGGACCTGACTTACGACTATTCACTTGCTCATTTTTTATATCATGGTGGCTTAATTTGCTTGACATAGGTAGCCACATAGGTTGCTTGCAGGGGTTATGTTGCAGGTACCCTGAGTCAGATAAGGGTCGAAAAACACACAACCTTTATGGAGGATTACCTCTTCGGGGGGATTTGACCAACTGCATTGTTAACCCCATGAGGGCCCTTACAACTGATTCTAATACCTACGATATTTTGAAGGAAGTCTCGGGCTCTTCTTGGGCGAGGCATACCTACTTTAGGGAGGGAGGCCCCTTTCAACCACATTATCTTGTTCGTGTGCATACTGACCTTTTTTTTAATTTTGGTGAGCTCTTTGATTTTTATTTGGCCTTAGGATTTGTTTTTATATCTCAAGTCTTGAGTCATTGTGGAGATAGACCCAATTCCTCACAGGTCTCACCATTTGTTGAAGTTACCACTGCATCGTGAGTCTTTTCATTCTAAAAGGAGTAAAGTTATCAACCATGGTAATACAAGTATGAGTACTGAGTCAAGTCAAAAATATACTAGGAGTCCTTTGACTCCCATACCTACCATAGTTAATTTAACTCCTTATATGCCTTCAACCACTATTGTTGTTGTGCCAGAGGTTCTAGTCATCACTCCTATCCAACATATGATTGCTACTCAACCTATAGTGACAAACCATTTTGGTTCTATTTTTGGTACACCTAGGTATAATAGTGAGTCCATCCCTATGGCCTCTGGCCCTTTCTCTTATGGTATTCCAAATATTACATCAAAATTTTCATCATCCATTCCAATGACGAATACAAATCCTAGTATTAGACTTGGAGGCATGGCTCCTCTGCATATTCCATTCTCATTTGGCGGTTCTCATCTTCCCAAAATGACTCCCATGGTTGGAAGCCAACCTCCTTTTAACCCTGGGTCTAATCCTAGTCTTAACGCTCCTGGATGGAGTGGTCAACTAGATGAACAACATCCTACTTTTTTTTCGTCTTTTACACCGATTCCGACCAACACATTTGGCATGAAGAATCCACCTTTATCCTCCATATTTCCACCTAGGGGAGGTCCGTTTCATACTTTTGGAAACCCCCAACCTAGAGCTACTTCGGCTAGGGGAAATATTTACAACCCTCATTATAACATTCCTACAGGAATGGTGCCCAACCAACCCATTATGAATCAGTTTAGAGGGGGGGTTTTCAATCCTAGATAGGGCCATGGTGCATACCAGAACCCTAGATGGGATGCGATTCCCCAACATCAATCTTTCTCGGGAGCTTGGGACTAGATGCCGCAAACCCAAATACCTTTTCTAGACATGCTCAATTTTCCATACTTTTCAAGATTAATAAATGACCCGGTGCATCATGACCCGACATGGCCCCCTGTCCCCACCAAAATTCCTTCGGATATTCCAAAATTCGAGGGAAAGAATGGTGAATATCTTAGTGATCACATCACTAATTTTCATATTTGGTGCTCTTCCAATTCCCTTAATGAAGATTCTATTCATTTAACATTATTTCAATGCACCCTCATAGGGGTTGCGGATAAATGGTACATATAGCTACCTGAGGGGACATATGATAATTTTAACCAGATGGTTTTAGTCTTTCTCAACCACTTCCAATTGTCAGTTCGCTATGATGAAGACATAAAACTTATGTCGTCCCTCTACCAAGACAAAGCCACCCATATCTCAGATCAAATTCAAGAGTGGCATAGATGAAAGAGGTTGATCGAAGCCTACATTCCTCCAAAGTTCATATTGGAATGGTTTCTTATCTCTTTACTGCCTTATATTTTGAAGGATGTCTCTACATCTGGGGTAACATATGAAGAGGAGGCGATTTTCAAAGCCTATCAATTAGATATCATATATGCTCAGTCTGGGATGTTATACAAAATTCTTCTTGATGGACCGAGGTCGAGCTACAACCCTAGACAAAATCCCGGGCCTCATGCCAATGGCATTATAGGCTCTGCAAATTTTAAATGAACAGATTTGGTGATAAGCCAGTTGAAAGAGTTGTCTCTAAGCCAATCTGTAGGAGGAAAAGCTTCATCTGTGTCCTCCACTCCCACTCAGTTGATGGATTTACATTCTGTGCAATCGTTGACCAACTCAAATGGTAACTAACAACCAAGAGGGAATAAACGAAAATGATGTAGTAACAATCATAAGGGTGGGAGGAATGATAATAAAACCAAGGAAAATGATAACAATGATATATTGAAGTTTAATGTTGGTGAGGGAAAGAAAGAGAAGTGGAAGGTAAAATTCCCTTGTAAGCTTTGCACTGATGATCACCTTGCCCACTTGTGCCCCAATCTCGAGGAAGCTGTGAGGATTTTATCTCTATCGCTCCCTGTGCTAACTAATCCTTTTCCGCATAATCAACACATGGCCTCAAGCTCCTCTAATGCCTGAAATGTGGTGAGTGGATGTAAAAACCCACTGATGCAGGATGGTGACCGCCTATGCATAAATATGGTCAAGTCTCAGATTGATTTAGCCACTCAGTCTCACGATTACAGTTCTTCACAGGTTTTTCTAGGTCTAGAATCTCCCCCTCCTCAGGAGACGCCTTTACATATCAAAAATCCAGAGCCTCTGCCTTGTATTCTGAAAGGAGTACTCAAACTCTCTACTCACAACCCTAATGCTAGAGCTTCCTAGAACTACTCTATTGTTGAGGATCTAGTCAAACCCCTTACATCATGTTGGCTTTGGAGGTACTCCAAACGTGTCCTTCATAAAGGAATTCTTTGTTATCTACGTTAAGATATCTATAACCTTGTGGCTCTAAGGTTATCAAGTTTGACATCATGGATGTGAAGCCTCACTTTCCTTACCACATGGCCTTTCAAATCCATGTGGATTACTCAAAGTATACCATCAAACATACTGTTATTGATGAAGGTGCTTCAACATGTGTGATTTCCCTAACATGTTGGAAATCCATTGGTTCTCCAATGCTCTCTCAATCTCCAACCATTTTGACCACATTTGATGGTCGTTATTTCCATTCCCATGGTATTCTTCCTACATTTCAGGTCTATTTTGGTGGGAAGATAGTGGAGGTGGATGTCGAGGTGGTTGATGAACCCCTTGACTATAACTTATTACTAGGGTGTAAATGGACTTATGCTATGATTGCAGTCATATCATCTATTTTTTTTACTTTATGTTTTCCTCACGATGGGAAAATTGTGACGATCGATCAATTGTCCTTTGCACACACTAGCCCCAATGCATAAGTTGGACCTTCAATCCCCGGGATCAACAATTCTTAGTCAACAAATGAGGATATTGGTGTCTGAATGTATTCCTCTCTTATGGGTACCTTTTATTTCATGGCACCATTTCATCATATCTATGTCATTTCTAGTAGGTCTTCTTCATCAATGAATTTTGTTCCTTTCCGCACTTTGTATTTTAATGATCCTTGGAATGTACCTTTCCCAAACCTATCTTGTGAAGGTCAGTCACATATTGGAATGGTAATGTCACTATCAGCGACAAAGATAGCGTATCAAGTTGTTCTTGACTATTCTACTGACCCATATCCTATCTCCTCGCAGACAGACGAGAAGGATCTAGTTCTTAAGCCCACATGGGCCACTTCATCATCTTGATCACATGATTTCCATGATGATAATTTAACTTCAGATGAATCAATCATAGAGGCCATGAATGGTTCTGATAGGCCATGGAATGATATGCATCATCACTCTTACTTCCTCCCATATCTTTCTAGGATCGAACAAGATGATTTTAGATCTACCTTGAGTGAGTTAGTCGGTGATGACACAGTTCCACTTGATACACATGAAATTTATGCCGAAGGAACATGGAGAGTATTTCTCCTATCATCGTGATTGAAATCTCTCATATTCCTAGTAAAGTTAAAAATGCATGTATCGGTGCAGATTGTTCACCTGAAGAAATTCATATCTACATGACCAAGCTCTTCAAGGAATTTTGTGACGTATTCTCTTGGTCATATGAAGAGATGCCACAAATCAACCCTCGTATTGTCAAACATGAGATTAAAACCTACCCGAATGCTACAACTGTTCGGAAATGACTTAGAGTTGTTAATCCTAGGAAGGCCCCTGCTATTAAGGCAGAGGTGGAAAAAGAAGCAAGGAACCATCCGTGTGTGTATGGATTTTTGAGACCTAAATAAATTTTCTCCTAAGGACAACTTCCCAACAAGTTTCATTGACCAGATTCTTGATGAGTGTGCGAGAAGCGAGGATTTTTATTTTATGGATGGATTTTTAGGATACAACTAAATTCAGATTAAACCAGAGGATCAACATAAGATGACATTTATTTATTCTTGGGGTACTTTTGCATATCGTAAAATGCCTTTCGAACTTAAAAATTCCAGAGCAACCTTCCAATGAGACATGACCTTCTCCTTTCATGATCTCAGGAATATAATCAAATCTTGTCTCGATGATCTTGCTGCTCACTCTCACAAGATATTAGATCACTCTACCTACCTTCGACTAGTTTTTGAAAGATGTCGCTATTATCGCATCCATTTAAACCCTCATAAGTGCATATTTTACATTAGGTCAGGTCGTCTTTTAGGATTCCTAGTTTGTGAGACTGGGATCATGGTTGATCCTATAAAGGTTGATAAAATACTTCAATTGCCTCCCCCACATAATATTTTTCAGCTTCAAGGTTTACATGGGAAAGCTAACTTCTTTTGTCGGTTTATAGTAAACTATGCCAATATTACTAAGGGTTTCATGCATCTCTTGAATAAGGAAACTCCATTTATATGTGATGAGCGAGCCTAGGAATCCTTTGATGCTCTTAAGAAATCCTTGGTATTACCACATTCGAAAGGATGATTGGTATGGTTTTAGTTCAGGAGGATGATGAGCTCCATGAACACGTCGTCTACTACCTTAGTCAAAATTTAGTCGGTCCTGAACTCAAGTACTTTCATGTTGAGAAACTAGATTTGGCTATTGTACACATGGTTCAGAGATTACAACACTATACATTTATTTTCAAAACTATCGTAGTTTTTCATGTCAATCCATTTGAATACATCCTAACTAGGTGTATCATAGGGGGGAAATATAATAAATGGATTTTCATCTTAAAAGAGTTTGATCTCGATTTTGCTTCGGAAAAAT
>JASDQU010208208.1:9911-24669 GCA_032191745.1 Picea mariana | reverse complement strand
ATTGTATGACACAGTTACCAATTGCCCAGAAAAAATAACCATAATAACAATATTTCATGTATATAACGGAATTAAAAAATAATCAACATCATAATCACCACAGGAAATACAACAACAGTTTTGAAGTGGACATGCTACAACCATAATATCAAAATAAGCAAAGTCCTTAAAGCCCACAGGGTCTCGTGAAGTGCACCAAAACAAATCATTGTCTATAACCATAATTTTAATCGACCCACATTTCATCAAACCTCCTCATCCTATTTTCATTTTGGTTCGCAGACTTCATTCAATCACCACATAACTTATAAACATGTGCCTTTTGTAGTTACAATAAAACATGGCAAAGTGAGTCCAATACTTCCTCATACTTGCATAGAAAATGAACAATCAAAACCCACACCCAAACAAAATAGCATGAAACAGTTCTTTCCATCAAATTATGAGTAAGCAACACTTCCACGATAATGCATAGGGTTCAATGCAACAGTGGACAGTAGGTGGCAGAAGAAAGCGGGTTGAAAACCTAAGGGTTTGGCCTGAAAAGAGCACAAAAAGTTTACTCACCACCCAATATTCCACATTAATACTCACAGAGTTGAGATTATGCATGAGTGCATCAGCCACGAAGACCAACCATCTTAACATACAGGCAAAGTGTCCACAAAAACCCACAAGAAAGAGGCAGAGAGAACCCAGTTTTGAACAGGGAAGAAAACCCAAAACAAGGAACCAGAGGCAAAGTAGGCCCAGGAGTATCCCTCAACCACATTATTTATAACAAAATTGTGAATTGATACACTAGTAAAAGACACCCACAATTCTTTTGATGTCAATGGTCTCACAACAACCACCACAGGAAAACAAAACTTGAAAATCAACCAACACACAGTCGAATTCATTTTAACATCTTTGGAAATACATAGAACGTGAGAAAACAAGATCCAACTATTGATTGAAAGAGTGGAGCAATTTTTCATGGATGGCATAGCAAGAAAACCCCATACCTGTGCAAAATATTTCCTAAGTAGAAAAGACCAACTTGTATACCTCCTCCACGACCAAGCAAATCGGAGCAACAACAACCAACAGAGCAAAATGCAAGAATGACTAGGGTGTCGGGCTCGAGGTGAGTTTGAGTGACATGCATTTACTGCATGTTGCTTCTCCCTTCACATTTCATTCGTGGCTAGTACGATCCAAGTCCACTCTTAAAATAGAAATCGATTAATGCAACCAACTATACCAAAGTTTCCATATGCTGCAATTTATCAATGCGCCAACCCTTGTCACTACCCCATTTCACATAGAACAATTTCCTAGGGATACAACTAATATTGCAATTAAACCAATGTGCACAACAATTGTTTATAACCTCCAATGTGACATAACTCAAATATTTTTTTGTGGATAACATATTCCAACATGGCTTTCAATTCAAACAATGCATATACCCTTGTGGTATGAAATCACCATATCACACATATAAATTAAGCATGGAGTTTAGGTCCTGTCTCAAAATAAATGTAACATAATAATACTTGTGAATGTTATATAAAAACAAGATCATTCCCTTTTAAATCATATCGCCTTTATCATCATATTTGATTAATCATTCCGACGAATATTTTAAACGCAAATGAACTGTAGGGCTCATCTCAGCCAACTCATAAGCATGTAAAACATAATGGTTCTTTCTTCATCATAGTCACACAAGTTTCACCAAGGGTCCCACCTATTAGTATATTATTAGATATAGTTAAATAATAAGTCATAAGGCATTTGCAACCATTTGCAAGCAAGTACCCTATGTTGCGCTTTTGAGCATCAACAAACTGGTGACTCCACAGGGAAATCTGTTTCTGACAGATTAAGAAATCATAATATTCGGTTTCGCAAACCAATGAACATAGATCAAAGAATTATTGACCAGAATGATTATGCAACAGGGGGAAAAAAATGGCTTAAGGGGAAAAATGATCCAGGACTTTGGGAATAACTCATGAAAAGTGTTACGTATGAGGGGGTTTGGTCATGTATGCATAACATTCGATCGGTCACAGTAAAAGTGTTTCTTGTTTTAAGGAGAAATTTCTTGGTATGCTCTTTTGAATCTCAGGATGGAGGGAAGAAACGGATAGCAGAAAGTAAGGACAAAAATCAAATCTTCTATCTAACAGCAGTACTGGAAGAAGGAAGCAATTTCAACGATGTCTACAAGGAGGACATTGTGACAACTGTGTAAACTTTATTTTTATTGATCAACAATACTTAAGGAATGGAATTTTTTTGGCGAAACTGATTCGAAAATTATTCCTGATAAAGAAAAAGGAAACAACATAAATTGAAACGGCATAAATTGAAACAACAGAAATTGAAAAAGCAATTTAAACAAAGAAAAATAAAACAGTGAAACAAAAAGTTATACAACAGTGATTCCCACATGGAGTTTTATCAATCAAGTTGGTTTCACATAATGTTTCAAGTGGGAACCATTGGTGCTATAGGAAAACAATCGCTCTTCCAAGTCTTTTAAAAGATAAGAGTTTGTGCCTAGGACAAAAGCGATTTTGAAAGGACCTAGCCATAGTTTCTAAAACTTTGAATGCCTTCCTCTGTTAGCATGAGATGAGTCCCAAAGAAAGACTTTCTCATTTACTTTAAATTTGACAGCTTTTATGCGTTTGTTGAAATATTTCTTCACGGTTTGTTGTCTTATCTTTATGTTTTCCAAGGCAAACATTATTTGTTCTTCTAAGGCTAATAGTGCATTTATCCTTTGAGGAACATTAGAAGAAATTAATTCTTCGATCTGTAGCATCAGTCGTAGGGAAGAAAGTTCCAGCTCAGTAGGCAAAATGGCTTCTTGACCATAAACAAGCTGAAAGGGAGTACAACATGTGCTTACCTTGGTGGTAGTGTGATCTGCCCAAACGGCGTAAGTGAGGAGGGTGTGCCATTGACGAGGTTTATCTTCAATGAGCCTCTTTATGATCCTAACCATATTTTTGTTAGTAGACTCAGCTTGCACATTTCCCTGAGGGTAATAAGCTGATGAGGTGAAATGTTTGACCCCCAATTTAGCTAAAAATTGAGTCAATTTAGCAGAAATGAAAGCGGGACCATTGTCTGTAATAATCTCTAAAGGAATTCCAAATATGGATAAGATATTAGTTTCCAAGAAAGAAATTACATGTTCGTCATGTGAGTGTCTAAGTGGGACAACTTCAGTCCACTTAGTGAAATAATCAATGGTTGTCAAAATAAAATTATGCCCTACTGAAGACAGAGGATTAATAGGACCAATAAAGTCTAGGACCCATTTAGAAAACAGAAAATCCATGAGAACAGGTTGCAAAGGCATAGCGGAAAGACTCTCTTTCCCAGCTAATTTTTGGCACTTGTCACAAGATCTTGCGAACTTATAAGAATCTCGAAAAATTGAAGTCCAATAATAACCATTTCTGATGATTTTAAAAGCAGTAGCTATAGTAGAAAAGTGGCCACCAACGTGAATAAAAGAATTTGAAGATCCATGAGTTTCCTGTAACAATTTTTGTGCATCCTCATTATTCACACATCGAAGTAATATACCATCAGCAGACCTCCTGATCAAAAAGTCTCCTAAAATAATATATCTGGAAGCTTCAAGACGAAGCCTTCTCCTTTGATGAGTATCACAATCATCTGGGCATTTCTGATATTGCAAGTAATACACCAGATTTTTATACCAGGGATGTTCAGCTATAGAAAGGGTTTGACTCTCAATATAAAACAGTGTTGAAAGAGGATTAACCTGATCGTCAATTTCTTCACTTGCTTCATCATGTTGAGCTAAGTGAATGATCCAGGTGGATATTGGTGGCCATCCGCCTATTCCACTTGGACCCCCACCATTGTTTCTTTCATTTTTTCAGTTTCTTTAAATGTAGCACAATTTACTATTTTTGGCTTTTTTTCGGGTCCTGAACTTCCGGAGCTGTTTTGAGGCCCTAAACGATGTTTTCTGGGCATCAATCGGTCGACGAATATTATTTTGTGTTGGACCAAGATATTCGTTGTCAACAGTTGTATTCCTCGGATAGATATTTCTAATGATGTATCATATGCGTCAAACAGAGATAGTATGCCAAAGTTACGACCCCGGGAAATTGATGTACCAATTTACCCCGACGGGGCCCATATTCTGGTGTTTCATCTCCTAGGGTTAGGTTTTTGGATGTTTAGGGTTTACATTGTTTCTTAATAATACATAGTCCTTCGAACCTCATTGTAACACAAATTTCAGAGGCCTGTAGCCGCCACATCTCTTCTCAGAGATAAGCTACCAACGCCCTAGCTAGTTTATTTCTATTATGTTTGTAAACAAATTTCAGTTCTTTCATATTAATGAAATGAAGTGTTATTTCCTTTGCATCTTTGTATTCATGGTTATTTGTGTATTTTTTTGCGTTCCTGCATAAATTTGGATCAATGAAGGGCTAAGTCTCGTCCCTTAATTGTTTACGAAATCTTGATGCTTAAATCATGCTCCTGGATTTTGGCAAGCCAATGTACAAGCTTCTCTGAAAGATAATTTTGTGAAAGAAAAAAATTGATAGCAAGCAAAGGGAATTTTACTACGTGAGCTTGCCTAAGATAAAGTGGCAAAATTTCTCTACAGCGTTAACAAGAGCAAAGGCATGTTTCTCAATTAAGATTATTTGAACTCATCATCCGATAAACTTTGTCTCATATAAGCTACAGGTTTCTCATTATTCTGGTCATCACATTGTAAGAGAATAGCAGAAACTTCTTCCTCATTGGCATTAGAGTATATGATAAAATCCTTCTCAAAGTCTGGTTTCGCCAGAACCAGTGCGAAAATAATTGCCTTCTTAGTCCTTACGAAAGTGTTTTTGACGTCATCTTTCCAAGAAAAAGAGCGATCTTGCTTTAGAAGATTATGGATTGGTTTAACCATTAAGGCAAAATCTGGAACAAACCTATGAACGAAGTTGATTATTCTCATAAAGGCTTAAACCTCCTTTTTGGAAGTGGGGGCAGGAAGGTTCAGGATAGTAGCAATCCTTTTGGGATCTATGCTTATTCTTGAGTTAGAAACAATATGTCCAAGGAGCTTTCCCTTGGTGACGCCAAAAATAGATTTAGTAGGATTTAAAGAAATGTCGAATTTTCTGCATCGCATGAAAACTTTTCTGAGATGACCAGAGTGATCCAATCGATTCTTTGAATAGATGGTCAAATCATCAAGATAAACCTCAATAATCTTACCGATAAGATCATCAAAAGCTATTTGCATATCTCTCTGGAAAGTGGCACCTGCATTAGATAAGCCAAAAGGCATGCGTTCATAAGAAAATGTGACCCATCGTGTAGTAAAGGTGGTTTTGTATCTATCAATCATTTTTACCTTGATTTGATTGTATCCAAAGAAACCATCAAGTAAGGACAACATTTGTGACCCTGCAACCTGTTGCAAAATCATTTCCATATTAGGGTGAAGAAAATGATCATTAGCACTTGCTCTATTCAATGCGCAAAAATCAATGCATAATCGAATCTAACTAGTTGTCTTCCTAACCGGAACTAAATTTGAAACCCACTTAGAATATTTAACTAGAAAGATTATACCATCTTTCAAAAGTTTTTCCAACTCCTTTCTAATAGTAGCTTCAAGTGCGGGGTTAATGGGTCTTTGTTTTTTTTAACTAGTTTTATCCCTTCCTTGATAGGAATGGCATGTTGTATGAGAGCAAGATCAAAACCACGAATATCCTCGTAGGACCAAGAAAAAACATCTTGAAATTCACGTAATAGTTCTACGAATTTCGCCTTTTCTTCATCGAAACATTGGGCACCTATTTTAACCATCTTTGGAGATTCGGATGTCCCAAAGTTCAAGGAAATGGTATCACCCACTTTCCCTTTTTACTCATCTTCCTTACGTGTTTCTTTGTTGCTCACATCACTCGACAAAAATGAACTCTCAAGAGGAGTCAAGCCTTTTGGAAATTTTTCATCTTCCATAGATATGATTTCCTTAGGCTTAAATGGTTCATTTTGTATTAAAGCACATATGCCTTCATCATTAGGGAAAACCTGCCATGATTCTACATTATCTGGAATGTGAGGACGATATAAAGATTGAAAAGTAAAATCAAGCCTTTGAGGTAGAAGTTTTCAAGTAGGGGATGCCGCAAATACATCTAACCTATCAGCCATTGAATTAAGTTCCCTCTTAACGTGAGTGATGTTAACTGATAGCAGATTCGAGATAAGTGCCCAAACATCTTGGGTATAGCATTTCATCAACTTATTGCTAGGAGAATAGATTTTACGCACAAGGTTCACAACAAGTTCGAAGTCACCAAAAACTGTAAGGTGACTGCAGCCAAGGTTATAGGCATTTTCGATGTCTAGCAGTAAGGCTTCAAACTTAGTGACATAGTTCGTGCAAGAAAACTCTAACCTATAAGAAAAGTTATGGATTTTACTTATAGGTGAGTATAAGATAATGCCAGCTCCATTACCTTTGTTTTAGCATGAGCCATCAAAATTCATGTTCCACATACCATCTTCTAGATCAATTTGTTCTAAAGTTGTGTCACCTTTATCAGAAAAGATAGAGTACACCCCTAAGTCTTCCTCAAGATAGTTTACATTAGGTTGAGGAATACTCTCTATGTATGGAGAAATTCTTCCTTCTCTTAGGACTATGATATTTTTTCCATTTCGGGGAATGGATAAGTGTGTCCCATCAAGCGAAATATATCCACATGTTAGGTCTTTCCAGTCTCTTCCTAGGGTAATAGAATAGTTGCTTAATGGCATGTCGATTACTTGGATGCTAAGGTTTGTCCTTATTTTAGGATGTGCACATAGAACTAAATTTACGTCTTTGATTTCCCCTATTTTTGGTTGTTGTAGATTGTTATAGGAGAGCATGCTTCTAGAATTTTCACTAGTACATGATACACCTAGCACTTTTATAATGATTTTTGACATTACGCTTGGGCCCAAACCGCCATCAATTAGGAAACAATGGGATATCTTATCCATAATTTTTACAGAAATGAAAAATGGAAGGTTTTTTACAAGGTGTCTAAAATTATTTACACCTATTTTATTTATAGTGGAATCCTCTTCTTTTGCCTCTTCAAAAAGATTGGCTATGGTGGAAGCTTTTCCTTCCATAAAATTATTGAGATGCTTTTGTTGTTCAAGGATGTCAACCATGTCCAAAAGAGTAGCATCGGCCTTGATATTATCCAATTGGTTAAGAATGTTATACTTGGAAGAGGGAAGAAGGGAAGGAACTCCTTGACTCTCAGGAATTTTGACAGTTTGTACATTAGTACCTTGTGAAGATGAGGCTGGGGTGGAAGAAGCACAAGGAGGGTTGTATTTTCTTTTAGGAGCATAAGATTTGTTCCTAGTATTTGTAATCATGAAATATTCTGGTTATGCCCAGTCTAGGACAACAATGGTGGTTTCGGGATTCTTGCCAAAGATTTTGTCTCTAGCACTCTTCTTAACTTCACAAGTGCTTTCTTCGTGATTTTCTTCGCAGAAGTTACACCAAGTGTGAGACATGATGGCTTTGGGTTGAAATTTGTTCTCATTTGTATTCCTAACAGGTGTTGAGGAAGAAGATGATGCCCCGGGAGTAAGTGAGGGAACATTCCCCTTTCGTTCATAGGCTATGATTCGGTTGTTCATATCTTGTACAAGTTGTAAGACGGAAGACATATCTGTTTGTTTGACTGAGTGATCTGGATTATGTTCGGAAAGAAATGAAAGCAGAGATATTACAATGAAATACTCATGAAAATTGCCAGAAACAGAGAAATACAACAATAATTTATTTCTATTAATGAAAGAATTGTAAAGAGACTGTAAAAATACAGAGTGCAAGACTCACTAGAATGATGGCAGCTTTATTTCTGAGAAGAGTTGTGACGGCTACGCTCATTCGCAAGAAGATGATTACAATGAGGCTTTGAAGGCATTTTTATGTTAAACAGGAATGCCAAAACCCTATACATCCAAAAACCTAACCCATGGAGATGAAACGCCAAAAGTCATGTGGGCCCCGTTTGGGTAAGTTAGTATATTAACTTCCCAGGGTCGTAACTTTTGCATACGATCTTTGTTTTAGGCGCATGATAGCCCATTGGAAAGGTCTTTTCGAGAACTATGCATTACATCGTCAAACTCTGACTTTGTCTACAGTTTGACTGTGGCGATCCAAAATAACATTGTTTAGGGCCCCAAAACGACCCTAGAAGTACAACAAGATATGCTAACATGCAAACATACAAAATAAGCCAGTTGGATTAGATGGGATGCCACCAGTATCTACCTGGAAGATGTATAGGGCTCCAGATAGCCCCGAAAGTGTAGATCCCACAATTACAAATAAGTATAGAAGAACGTGTTGAACTAAAAACTGACAAAAGGAGCCAGTTGGAACAGATGGGTGGCCACCAATATCCACCTGGATCAATTCTCCCCTCTTAGGAAGCAATGGTCTCCATTATGTTGAGTGCCCAAGGAAGAGGGGAAAGCATGTTCTGAATATGAATCCTGGTGAGCTGCGTGCTTTGTTGAAGAAGTTGTGCTTCTTGGTCTGTGGAAGACAATAACAAACCGGTTGTTGGCGGGGTTGAATATGCTCCACCAACCTGTTGTCTCTGGGTTTGATGGGGTATTGTGTAGGAACCATTGTAGGTGAAGAAGAAATATCTTATTTCTCTTTGACAATTTGTTTTTGTTGGATTGAATGTGTTGAGGCTGCAGTGGTTGTAGTGGTCTTTTGTGCATCCTTTGAACAGACTGTGAAGAGGATGAATTTTGCAGTATGAGAGATTACCTTGCAACACTGTTTTGGTGGAGAAGTAGTCGAAACTACCTCTGGTATCTGATAGAGCTGACCTCCCAGAGTAATAATGACAATATGGGGTCCAGACTCATAGACAGCATGACGTCTCCACATATATGGTTGGCCCAAAACCACATCACAAACATCAAGAGGGGAAACATCACACACTACCTCATCCTTGAAGGGTTGGATTCCATAGGACAGATGGCATTGTTGGCTGACACAGAGATATCAACCCTGGTGAAGCCACCCGATGTTGTATGGTTGTGGGTGTGGTGTTGTCGATAACCCCAATTGTTTGACGACCTTAGCTAAGATGAGGTTCTTCTGGTTGTCGTTATCAACAATGAAATACAACGAGGTCCCTTTCACCCACATATGTGAATGCAAGAGGTGCTCCCCCTCTTCAGGATCTATTGATTCTTCTGGTTGAATTGTTGCAGTTGCGACAGTGGAAGTGGGGTTTGCGTCGATGATTTTTCTATCTTCAATATTTTTTGAATCGGATTCTGAATCAGGGTTCGGCTCTGTGTCTTTGAACTTAGCCACCAATTATTGTTTCGAGCGACATTCATAGGTGTTGTGCCAGGGGATTTTGTGGAAGTCACACCACTTCCCAGTGTCATTCTTCGTCTTCCCTTTACCCTTTTTTTCCTATTTCTTGGAATGGTTGTCTAGGGGATGTTGGTTAGGTCCGTCTTTACCGTGCTTTGGTTGTTGTAGATTTGCATACCCGAATTCCCATTTGTTCTGGTGCCTAAATTTCTGATCGATTTTGACAACATATCGATAGGCAACGCCGAATGATGAGATGTTTAGGAAATCCATTTCAATTTGGATGTACCTATGTAGAGCCCCATGGTATTTTAGAGCCATAAGTCACTCATAGTCCTTGATACCCAGCTTGGTGCACAAGGTATGGAAAGTATTTGTGAACTCCAACATTGTTTGGCTCTTCTCTTGACGTAGTGTGGTCCATCTCATGTATTGGTCTTCATAGTTATCAACATGCTAATACTGTTCTTTGACCGCATCCACACAAAAATCCCAAGTGGGATCAACCCCATAGATTCCAAATTCCTCTATGAAACTTTTCTCCCAGTAAGTTTCCCACCAATGTTTAACATGGGGGACAGCCTTGAGGAGTGCGAAGGTGATCTTTTTCCTGTCGAAAAATTTTGAACAGAGAAATAACCTTCTAATAGATTTAACCGTTTTTCTAGGGCATCCGCATCTATCTAACCTTCAAATATGGAAATATCAAAATTAACTTGTACCTTGGAGGGAGAGGTTCCTCCAAAATAGTCGCTTGATGAAAATGCATCTGTTGCTATCGGCAGGTGTTGAAGGATGTGTGAAAAATTCACCATCATTTCTTCCCTCTATCACGCAAGAGCTTGCTCAAGAAACAGGTTAATAGAATCTTCTACTCCATCGTCTTTCTTTTTTGTCAGCATCGAGGGTTTCTTGGGTGTGCGAGAGTGATTTTCCTCAAGAGAGAAAAACTTGAGACCCAACTAGCTATACTCGGACCTCGTCGGGGACATGCGCTAAAAAACGATCAAGAGCAACCTTCTCTGATACTACTGATCCGGATTATGTTCGGAACGAAATGAAAGCAAAGATATTACAATAAAATACTCATGAAAATTTCCAGAAACAGAGAAATATAGCAATACTTTATTTCTATTAATGAAAGAATTGTAAAGAGACTGTAAAAATATAGAGTGCAAGACTCGCTAGAATGATGGGAGCTTTATTTATGAGAAGAGATGTGACGAGTACGATCATTCGCAAGAAGATGATTACAATGAAGCTCTGAAGGCCTTTTTATGTTAAACAGGAATGCCAAAACCCTAGACATGAAAAAACCTAACCCTAGGAGATGAAACGCCAAAAGTCATGTGGCCCCCGTTTGGGTAAGTTAGTACATTAACTTCTCGGGGTTGTAACTTTTGCATATGATCTCCATTTTAGGTGTGTGATAGCTCGTTGGAAAGGTCTTTTTGAGAACTACGCATTACATTGTCAAATTGTGATTCTGTCTAGAGTTTGACTATGGTGAGCCAAAATAACATTGTTTAGGGCCCCAAAACGGCCCTGGAAGTACAACAAGATGTGTCGACATGCAAACATACAAAATAAGCCAGTTGGATTAGATGGGAGGCCACAAGTATCCACCTGGAAAATGTGTAGGGCTCCAAACATCCCCGGAAGTGTAGAACCCACAATTACAAAGAAGTATAGAAGAACGTGTTGAACTAAAAACTGACAAAAGGAGCCAGTTGGAACAGGGGGGTGGCCACCAATATCCACTTGGATCACTGAGTCTCCTTTAGGGAGACCTGTTTTTTCAATTTTCTCCTCATACTCCAAGAAAGTGTGGAGAGCGAAGCCAAGATTTTCAATAGCCTTTTCTTCGAGCTTGTGACGATAAGGAGAGGGAAGTGCATTATAGTAATGCATGAAGGCGGCTTGGTTTTGGGGGCGGATTAGTTCATGGATTTGATTGTACAATTTGGTGAAGTGGAGGTTAAGAGAATTAACTGTCTCACCATCTTTGTAAGAAATATTGATATATTCCCTTAATTGTTCGGTCGGGTCTTAGATTGTCCATAAGTAGAATTGAACCAATAAACCAACTCTTCCCAAGTGGAAAGGATCTTTGGAGGTAGATCAAAGAAATCAGTTGTTTCTTTCCCTTCAAGGGAGTTAACAAATAAGCGCATGCATGTGTCAATGCCGTTAGCCCCAATATTATGACAGGAATTAGAAAATGCCACTAGGTGTTTGTTTGTAGAAACAATATTATTCCCTAAGAACTTAGGAAGATTCTCTTTAAACTTGGGTAACGGACAAGTAGTAGATGCTAGATTCAAGGGATAAGATACGTGCCATGGGGTGGTAGTAGCATCTTCCTCGAATTGGAAAAGATTGTACTTCTTTATAAATTTGGTAGGGTTGGTAGTTGATTGTATAGGAACTTGATGACTATATAGACTACCAATTACCGATGAGGCCGAAGGTTGAGATGATGAAGCACCACTAGCACCACCCGTGGATGCCATTTTGGGAGTGATGGGTAAGGGAGAAAAGGGTGAGCTGGTAGAGTTAGACAAAGTCCTCCTTAGAGTGATTTCTTGGGTCAACAAAATGGCTTTCCTCCTTCCTATTTCAATGATAGGAATAGCTTCAGGGGACAATCCTCTTCTTCTTCTAGAAATGCGAGGATTCAAAGACATGAAAACAAAAACCAAAGAATTAGAAGAAGGTAGGTTATTGTTGATTTCTAGGCTGCCTTTGTCTGGCTTCCCAATGTTCGCAGGTACTTATATCTTGTTCAACTACTTACCAAGAGCGTTCAAGCTCAGCCCAGGTACTAGCAGTTTCTAGAATGGTATTGAATAAAGTCAAGGCAATGTTAGTTTGGTCCTTAAGACCATGTTCAATATTAGGCTGCCTTGTAGAAGGTATTGTCATGAGAAAAATCAGTCAAAGAGCATATGAAAGAAAAACAGAAAGATTCAAATATAATCGTGAATACAATCAACTAGAGAGATATGGAAGATCTCCCCAGTATGGTCACCAAATAAATATTGAGGAAAAGGTATAGAACACCTTACTCAATCATTTTCAGATCTTGTTTGGATAAGACAATATAGTTGGGAATGTCACCCAAGATTTATAGCCTAAAAAAAACATTCACTCAATCTGCAAGTATTAATTACAAGGATGAAGGTTGGTTTTATAATTTGTATATGTTGTGATGTAAAATAAAATTTACACAAAGCTACTAGAATGTATACAGATTTTACAATAAAGCAAACATGGAGACCAAAAGCGAAAAGAGGAACCAAGTCCTAAAAACATAAGTATGAGACATAACAAAAATCTGATTTTATTTCATTCTGAGATACCAAAAATGTATTTATCTTTACAAACCCCTGCGAGGGTACAGACCAAAGTAAAATTTAGATATCTCCGATAGGAACCATACAAAAAGACTCTGATAGTAAAACAAAACTGGAATCAATGATCTGGATCATCTTGCCACAAACTATTGCCATTTTGACTTTGCAATATATTCTTTATCAACCATGAAAATTAATTTACAAACATACAAGAATACACAGACTATCAAGGATGAACCAACACCTCTAAAACAAGCAGTTGAAAAGTAAGATTCAGTCTTGAACCTTGTTGCCTACAATAAGACCATGTTGTCAACAAGAGGATTAGTCTTTCAAGTAACTCAGAAATGAATGAAAACTGAACTTATCTCATTAAACTAGAGAGAAAACTCTAGTATTGTCTTTCTCCTTCTGTTCCCCCTTGTCTCTTCATCCAACTGAGATTTTATTCTTTTCCAATTAGTTGAAGTAGTTCAACTACTTTCTTTAGTTAAGTTAAATTAACTTAACAAATTAGTTTAGGAGAAATAAATAATAATAATACATAAATAAGGGTCTTAATTAATAATGACGAAATAGGTGGGACCCCTTGTGACTCCCATCACTTCTTATTAATCATCAAATACAAAGTATATAAAAATAATAATCATTTAGACCATATAACACCCTTGTAGCTCCCGTGGATATCACTTAAACTGAATATTAAATATCAGCCATAATCTATATCATATCTCAAAAAAGAATATATTCACATTATCCACAAAATATCCAAAAATAAGGCTTGTTGTCCAAAACATACTGAAAACCATTAAACATTGTCCTCATCACTGAAAATAAAAATAAAAACATTTAGAATCCATATTTGTTTCTTTGCGAGGCATATTTCATCTTCTCATTGATGTCCCCAACTGACTTTTCTTGAGTGGCCCTTGGTTGGTTAGACCTTTGAGACTGTATTTCATTGATCACATGGGAGAAGTCATCTTTGAGGTGGAGGCAGGAAGACACATATTTAGAGGAGTCAGTGGATGGACTAGAGGGGGAGGCCATTGCTTTTCCTTTGTGTTGCATAGGTTGCGGAATGTCGGTTTTTAGTCTCTTGTTAGCATGTGAGGATTGTATTGGCGAAACATCAGGATCAATTTAAACATTGGGGTTAATTGGTGGTGGTAAATGCAATGACACAGTGGGGCATCCACGATGGTGGGAGACGAGCTGGTGGACAATTTATTTCTAATCGTCATTTGCGGGGACTTCGGGTTGCAAAGACACATGTGGAGGAACAGGAATCCCAAGAAAATTTTGAGGAGGCTGGAAAGAGGGCCTCTCTTGTCGAGGGTGCAATATCTCATGGCCAACCCAATTAAAGAACCCAGCTTGAAACAATTGGTTTAACACTTGTGGGTCAGTGTCAAAATGAATAGAAAACCGAGGCCTTCTATGGCCTCGCTGCCAATGGCCCCTGCCTCTGTTATTTCGGCCATTGCTGCCTCTATTGAAAAAAACTCATCCTGTGGAAATAATTTGACAATCATGAAGTTCTTAATAAACCATACAAGAAACTCTACTTACATAAATCAACAGTTGGCTCTATAATTTACTACGACACACATGCAATCCATCCATAACATGTCATTCATTAATTGCCACGTGAACATGGAATTGATAGGGTTCATGGGAAAAATGAAGGGCTTGTATTTAGCAAAAAATGATATTATGGAGGGGAATTAATATACGAATACTATTCAAACAATTAATAAAACAATCAACTGTGTATTTAAAAATATCCAGAACATCAGTCATCAACCCTTACCACTATCAACTTCTATCAACTTCCTTTCATTTCCACACAGACTCCTCTTCAAAACAAATATCACAGAACAAGGAATGAATAAGTGAAATTGGGATCGTGAAGGGGGTGTAATTAGCGAAAAATGGTAGAATGGGGGGTGGGGGGGGGGGG
>JASDQU010208206.1:11940-24834 GCA_032191745.1 Picea mariana | reverse complement strand
CCGACTGCATACAATATGCATCCAGTGATCAGATTGTGGACACACAGATCAAGGGCACTTGACAACAAACGATCAATCTTTATCGAGTCGTCAAAGCAGGGCAGCGCCTGCACCAAGGCAAGTGGCTCACCCGGGGCCAAATTCAGTAGAAATTTCCTCATCTGATGGGGGAACTCAACGCAACGAAGACCATTGCTTCCTAAGGAGGGTGGATTGATCCAGGTGGATATCGGTGGCCACCCACCTCTTCCAACTAGCTCAAAACAGTTTTCTGACAATTTTGGAAATTTACTATTTTAAGCAGTTTTAACTTCTGGGGCCATTTTGAGGGCCTAAATGAAGGTTTTTCGGGATTGAGCTTCTCAAAAATAGGTAAAGGCATGATTGAGCCCCCAAAATGAATCTCCTTGACGATACCTTTCCAACGGGCTATCATACGCCTAAAACGGAGATCGTATGCAAAAGTTACGATCCCGGGAAGTTGATGTACTAACTTACCCAAACGGGGCCCACGTGACTTTTGGCGCTTCATCTCCTAGGGTTAGGTTTTTGGATGTATAGGGTTTTGGGCATTCCTGTTTATTGTAAAAATGCCTCCAGAGCCTCATTGTAATCATCTTCTTGTGAATGATCGCAGTGGTCACATCTCTTCTCAGAGATAAGTCGCCACCATTCCAGCAAGATTGTTTCCATTGCATTTTACAGTTTCAGCGTATTTCCTTATTGAATAGAAAACCAGTTTTACTGTATCTCTGTTATTTTGTGTTCATCACCTATTAATAATCTATAGTCATTTTGTTATGCTCATAAAATCTGGATCATTGGCTACAATGGAAGCTTTTCCTTCCATGAATTGTTTTAGATGTCTCTGTTGTTCATGGATGGCAACCATGTCCAGAAGGGTTGCATCTGCTTTGATGTTGGCCAATTGATTTAGAATATTGTATTTGGAAGAGGGGTGAGGGGAGGTAGTTCCTTGATTGTCAGGAACCTTAAGAACCTGAACAATAGCAGCTGGTGAGGATGAGCTTGGGCTAGAAGCATTGCGGAGAGGATCATATTTGCCTTTGGGAGCGTAGGATTTGTTCCTAGTATTGATGATCACGACATCTTCTGGCTCTGCAAAATCTAGGACAACGATGGTAGTTTCCGGTCTTTTACAAAATATCTTATCTCTAACACTCTTCTTTACTTCACATGTGGTTTCCTCGTGGTGTTCCTCGCAAAAGTTACACCAACTACGAGGCATGATAGCTTTAGGCTGAAAATTATTTTCATTTGGGTTTATGGGGGTGCAGAAGAGGATGAAGCTCCAAGGGTAAGAGGGGAGACATTTGCCTTTCTCTCATATGCTATCATACGATTATTCATGTATTGTACAAGTTGTAATAGGGCAAACATGTCTATTTGTTTAATTGATTCTCCCTGAGGAAGACTTGTTCTTTCAAGCTGTTCTTCATACTCTAAGCAAGTATGCAGAGTGGAACCGAGGTTATCAATGGCTTTTTCCTCAAGCATATGACGGTAGGGGGAAGGTAATGCATTATAATAATGCATGAAAGCGGCTTGGTTCTGAGGTCGAACGAGTTCAGGGATTTGATTGTATAACTTGGTGAAACACAAGTTGAAGGACTTGATGGTTTCACCATTCTTATAAGCGATGTTATTGTATTCCCGTAACTGCTCAGCAGGGCTTTTGGGTTGCCCATAGGTGGATTTTCACCAATAGACTAACTCCTACCAAGTAGACAAAATCTTAGGAGGAAGGTCAAAGAAATCGGTCGCATCCTTCCCTTCCAGGGAATTGATAAATAGGCGCATCCAAGTATCATTGTCATTGGCTCCTATGTTGTGATAGACATTAGAAAATGCCACCAAGTGTTCATTTGTAGTGACGTTGTTATTCCCTGAAAACCTAGGAAGATGCTCTTTGAATTTAGGAAGTGGATGAGTAGCAGGTGTTAGGTTAAGAGGAGAGGAAACATGCCACGGTGTGGTTGTAGCATCTTCTTCAAATTGAAAAAGCCCATACTTTTTAATGACTTTTGTGGGATTTCTTGTAGATTGGACAGGGACTTGGTGACTATATAAGCTACCAATCACTGATGAAGCTGAAGACTGAGAGGAGGAAGCACTTACAGTGCCACCAGAGCCACCACTAGATGCCATCTTGTGGATAATAGGTAAGGGAGAGAAAGATGAACTGGAAGAATCAAACAAGGTTCTCTTAAGAGCACTTTGTTGGGTTGATAACACATCGTTCCTTCTTCCTATTTCAGCAATAGGATTAATTTTAGGTGATAAGCCTCTTCTTCTCCTAGAAACACGAGGGTCTAAGGACATGAAAAGAAGGTCAAAGCTGAAGGAAAAGAAGGTTATGGTTGATTTCTAGGCTATCTACGTCTAGATTCCCAACGTTCTTGGGCACTTATGTCTTGTTCAATTGTTGCCCATGAATGATTAAGCTCAACCCGAGTATTAGCAGTGTCTAAAATGGTGTTAAACAAATTTAAAGCAATGTTGGTCTAATCTTGAAGGTCGGGCTCAATATTAGGCTGCCTTGCAACAGGTACAATCATTAAGAAATAAAACAGTCAAATAATCAACAGCAGAAAAATAGATGTATTCGATGATAATCAAAAAATCAACCAGAGAGATATTGAAGATCTCCCCAGTATGGTCGCCAAATAAATGTTGAGGAAAATATATGTAATGTTCTTACTCAAGCATTTTTCAGATCTTACTTGGCTAAAGCAAGATAGACGGGAATATCACCCTATGTTTATAGCCATCAAAAATTGTTTCCTAATCCACAAATATTGATTACAAGTGCTTAGGCTAATTTTTTTTATAAATGAAAGATTGTTGAAAAATTCAATATTTATGTAATTTTCTGAATATAACAGATGCATAAATAAATATAGAGACAGAAGTAAAAACACCAAGTCAATAATCAACACACATGAGACATAAAGCAATCGTTTATTCCATTCCAAATTATCAAAAGACTCGTTCTCTCTACAAAATTCCCTGAGGAAGTTTGGACCAAAGTCAAACTTAGATGTCCCTGATGAAAACCATACAAAAGGACTTCTGATAGAAAGTAAAAAACTGAACTTTAAAAGATGGATCATCATGCCACAGATTTTTGCTCACTCGACTCTGCACAATAGCCTTTATCAGTCATGAAATTTAATTCACAAACAGACAAGTCTACACAAACTATCAAAGATGGATCAACACCTCTGAAAAACAAGTGTCTGAATGATGAAATTCAGCCCATAATCTTGTTGTCTACAATAGGACCCTACTATAATAAAAGAGAATTAGGCTTTCAATGAATCAAAGAATGAATGAAAACTAAATTATCTCAATAAAACTCAAGAGCAGACCTTAGTATGCTTTCTCCTTCTATTCTCATCTTGTTCCTCCTTCTCTTTTTGCCTTTAAGCAATCAAAATTAGTTGAAGTAGTTAAACTACCTCTTTAGTTAAGTTAACTAAAACTCAACCAACTTTTTAATTAAGGGGGAAAAGTAATAAAATAATAATAATAAGGGTCTTTAATAAATAATAACTAGTAGGTGGGACCCCTTGTGACTCCCATAACATAACTAGTTAATCAATCAAACACATCCCTCCTTGTGGCTCCCATCACCACTCTCATAATTTAACAATTTATATCAATAATAATTGAATTATATCCAAAAATATAATATCCATATATCCAAAAAATAGTGTGTTGTCCAAAATTTCAGAAGTCAGTTGTTCTCAACAATCAATAAATAAAAACACTTAAAACCCATATTTGCCACTCTGGGAGGCAATCTTCCCCTTGTTGTTGCTGTCACCCTTTGATTTCTTTGAATTTGCCTTGGGATGTGTGGAGCCTTTAGGCCTAATCTCACTGATAACATGAGAGAAATCATCTCTCAAATGCATGCGGGATGACACGGATTTGGCAGAGTCATTTGAGGGAGAGGAGGGGGCAGCATTGGCTTTTCCTATGTCAGGAGCATGGTGGGCCTCAGTTTTTAACCTTTTATTTGCATGGGAAGACTGTACTGGTGAGTGGGCAGGGGCAGATTGGACAATTTGATTAACAGGTGGAGGAGCAGGTAGAGACAAGTTAGGCCAGCCACGATGTTGGGAGATTGTCGGATGGACAATCTCTTGCCATCCGTTGTTTTCAAGGACTTAAGGTTGTAATGAGACATGAGAGGGAACTGGGATACCAGAGACATGTGGGGCTTGGAAGGGAGGTCTTTCTGGCCTAGGTTGGACCACTCCTTGTCCAATCTAGTTAAAAAATCCAGCTTGGAATAGTTGGCTCAACTCTTGCGAGTCTGCATCAAAATGTATAGAAAACCTTGGCCTTTTAGGGCCGTTGTTCCAATTTCCTCTTTCTCTATTACCTCGGCCATGGCTACCTTTGCTAAAAAAGCTCATTCCTATATACATAATTGATTAGCAACTAGTTTCTTCAACAACCATACATGACATCTCTTTAAATATGATACAAAGTTTGGCTCAGCAACACATTAGACTCATGCAATCCAATCCATAAAAATCATTTAATACTTGTCGATGAGCAGGGTGTGAATAAGGGTTCTAGGATATGTGAGGGGTTGTATTGAGCGAAAAGTGGTAAAATGAAGGGGAGTAGATCATGATTACTGCTCAACAAATCATCAAACAATCATATGTATTGTAAATCAAAACATATCACTGTAACTCATCCTTGTGCCATCCTTTAACTGTTATAATACAGAGTTTAACTTAAATATAATTTAATTTTAAGAATAGGGAGTCGATAGTGAATATGGGAAGGCGAGGGGACTTGTAATGTGCGAAAAAGTGAGAGAATGGTAGGGAAAAATTAATATTGTTCATAAAACAAATCAAGTAATTCATAAAAATAACTATGTATTCAATACAAAGGATACCAATACCAATTTAACAATTACTGTGTGTCAAAATTGTTCACTGTCCCACATTCAATTTCTTCAAAACTTCTTAATTAACACAATCTGTAATCATACTCATAATCACTATGACTTTCAACAGTCCTGTTAAGAGAATACTTGGTCTCTAATTCCTTTCCTTTCATTTAAAACAAAATCAAAAGAAACACACAACAACATTGCTCCATCTCTATCCATCATATATCACTATAAAATATCAAACACTGTCCATAATTCGCAATCGCCCAAATAAAACATATAACATGTCCCTTTTCCAAATTGAGCAGACTTCTAACACTTGCCTGATTTCATGCCCATCTCATTATATTAACCAATAAAACTTTGTAATGAAACCATAATACAAAACCCAAACTTCATCACTGATGATGCAATTAAATAAAACATGCATGATGCCTCCATAATAGATACACAGTGAAACAACGAAATCACAGTCATCAATTTCCACAATTTTCTATGATCTTGATCAGGACTAATGAAACACATAACAATCACCAACTTGCAATTGACACCATGTTGTAAGAACACAGTAATCGAAAGCATAATGAGAAGAGACAGCCATTGACTACACATTATCAATGATTCCCAATCAACCAATTTAATCAAATAAAACGAGCTAGGTATTCGACACAACTGTCATAACCACTCCATTTTACAACCAATCTTTGACAATCAGAAAGATGCACGATTTGAGTAAGACAGTTAGGGATTTTAAAAACAATGGGCTATGTAACAATGAATACAATGAAGCAATTAAGAGTTTTCTCGGTCATCAATAACATTGAGAGACTGGAGGTCCTCCAAACATATCAACCAATAGGCAGAGACCCTTCGATACAAGCACATGGTTCCTTTTAACTCTCGGTCTGTGCAATGGCGCAACAGTTCAATGACGGGTAGGGTAGGACAACGATGAAGAGAAGAAGTGAATGCCCATTGGACAGTAACAAGTACCCAAAACACACAGAGGTATAACCTTTGTCCATTTCATTTGATGACAATGCCAGTGGAAATGTAGACCCGAGGCATAACTTATATCACCCAATCAACCATAACACATATATCTTGGCATAATGGCCACCCTAAGACTGACTTCTGAGATAGTTGATGCCAAGACCATGACAAAAAACCCATGACCATGTGAATAAACCCATGACCATGACTTTGAAAAATACACAGTGACCAAAAGGCAGTCCAAAAAACATACACAACAACCACACAGTAGCCCAAATATGACTGGACATGGTTACCCTCATAAATGTGAGGAAGCGGCCAGCAAGGATAAACAGAGTGAAACCCTCCAAAAAAACACAGAGCGATAATACCCATATCCACTTAAAAACTACAAAAAGCCATCATGATTTTCACCACACAGGACAACCAACGAATGCACAACTCAACCAACCAATTCTTTTACTTGCAAATCGAACAACCACACAGTCATTCCACAGAGAAGAACCACGCATTTACACAATTTCCATTCTCAGGAAAACACAAACCAAAGCATCACTTAGCCATCGTTCATTCATACACTGAGCGCAATTCATGGATGGGTGAAAAGAACCATACCTATAACCGATAGCTTAAAAGCGACGAGGTGGTCGAGCACTTTCTTCCCAGGCTTGGATCTCAGAGCTTAACCACCAGCAAAACGAAATGCAACAATAACCATACTAGGTTGACGGCTCGATGGGGGAAGTATGGAGTGACGTCCATTTATTTCACATCGCTTCCATATCCTCTTCATTCAATTTCGAAGTACACGACAACCAACAATGACTAATACATTTAACCATGTCATTAATTCCAAACCATTGAAATCTGCAACCACATTGCTTGCCAAATGCGCCACCCAAAAAATTCATATTAACCATTGGCAAACTTCCATACCATACCATATGTATTGCCATATCAAATGTGCCCAATATAACTCAAATGCAAATCACATAGCCACTAACCATTAATAGTTAGGATTAACACTAACTTGTTTCATTTTATTTGCACCTAACTTCTAACATAACATAACATAGGCCCTTTCCTTTGGATTTTTTTGTAAGTATTTTCCCTTTTTCTTTTGTTTATGTTGTTACTAACATATTTCTGTGTAGGTATGGCCAGGTAATAATCGTGGTGACATGATCAAATATAACAACTGTAAATATATGCCAATCATAACATAAAATTAAAGCTTTGCATAACAAAACATCCCATAAAATGCATCATCCACCTATCATTATGACAAAACGAAACCAAGACTGCATCATCAACCATATAAGACCCTGTAAGCGGCATCAAAACAACAGCATAAAATGTGTGATATGACTATCTCCGAGCCTCCACTCTACAAGGGGGTCCTACCTACTAGTATTATATCTTCTTGGCATAGTTTAAATAATAGGCTTTAGCAATACTTTGTGGGCAAAATTCCTCGTTGCGATTTTTATCGTCAACATATACCTATTCACACACTACACATGAAGACCCTTTACTATTAGGCCGACCCTATTACATATATATTTGCACATTACATGCACATTTAACCCCATATATGCCTCCCTTGGGGCATATCATAGACATTTAACCCTATATATTCCCCCTTTGGGTCATAATATAATACCCTCATTCAAAAAGCTTTGTCCTCAAAGATTTGTAAATAAAGGCTTTACATGTGATGAAACCAAGTTATATGATTTTCTTATGTTCTCGCTTTCTTCTTTCCATTGATGATGATCCATCCATCAAAAATCAACTCTTTTCAGTCGTAATCCTCAATGGTTAGTTGTTGCATAATTTTCTTTCTCTTGATTCCATGTATTGTTTTTGAAGCTTCTCCAATTTGTAGTAGATGTCGGTCTATGATAACATCTTGTTGAATAATGGTTTTGTGATGCCATATTCCATGAATATTGATGAGTTTTCCATCTTCTTCCTTCATAATGTTGATATTGATCTTCCTTGAAATCTTTCTTGATAGTGAGGGTGTCGATATGGTTTCATATTTGATTGTTTTTCTTCATTCTGCACACCCATTTCATCTATCTTCTTTTCATAGACAATGGAATCATCTATCATCTTTGCTTGGACTTTGATTACTCTACCTTGGATATAATACCATCATATTTGGCGTGTACATCCTCTAGATGAAGTTCAACTTCTTTAAGTATCTTCTTGTGACCTTCTTGAATATTGTTTTCTTTCTCCTTTAGACGTTGCAACGTCACCCCATTTATCAAATTTTGACATCATTCTTCAATTCTAGATTGCATTTCTACTTTTACTTCATCAGTATTCAGGGATTCCTCAACCTTCTTGCAAATTTCCTCTTCAATTGTTTTGGTAGATTCTTCATCCAAGATCTTTGTTTCTTCTTGATCTTGATGGTTCTTCTTTTCTTCTTTCAATCTCTTAACCTTACCCAATAGTTTTTTAGTATGGTTCTGTAATCTACTTCTTTCTTTTTCAAATCTTCCCTTGACTTGTCTTTTTCCCACTTTCCTTTGCTAGTCTTTTCTTGTTTTAATTTTTGAACTTCTTTAATTAGAGCTTCATCAAGGTCTTGTATATTAGACAACTCATCACTCTTCTTATTAATATTTTATTTTGCTTCTTTCAACTCCTCTTGGATTTTATACATTACCTCCATTTTTGTATCCCTAATCCATTTATTTGAAAAGAGTTCTTCAAATTCTTCTTAGGACATTTTCCATTTATTATCCTTATCAATACTCATCCACCAATTCCAAGCTTCACTAGAAAAATAATGTTTGGTCCCTTAAGGAGTCATATCATATTCTTTTTTCGTGCTCAACCATTCCATATGATTGATTTCATCTTTATCTTCATCTCCTGTAAATTCAGCTATTTCAATTGCTTCTTAACTGAGGTCTAACCCAAACCTCAACTTATAACCTTGATATATTAGGAATAATGATCTCAAATAGTTATAATCATTGTTCCAATATAATCTTCTATGTTTTCTTTTTCCAGTGTATTTTGAATCATCTCAATCGAACATCCAAATCAAAAGTTATGATAGTTTTAAGTAAACATACCTTTGAAACCTTGATTTGAAGTTTGTCCTTATGACTAACCTTCCTTTTGATGTATTTCTGAAATTCCAACCCTTCAGAGTCTAAGATTTTGGCATGTAGTACTCTAAAATTTCTTCTCTGCAACACCATGGGTCTGACCAAAATTGGATTTTCCAAGTGAAAGTTAGTGTAACCTTCCCAAACCTTGTTGATTTTTGGCCTTTCCGGGAGAGTGAACTTGTACATAATGCCACACATCCAATATTGGATAATTGTTTATGAAATTTTTACCCCAAATACTACAGGTTTTCTTCTTTCCAATGCAACTGGTCTCATGGAATTTGGATCCTCTAAGAAGAAGATATGACTATTTTACCTGGAACGCCTGCTTAAGACTAGTTATAGGACTAGTTAAAAACCCTATCTTCCACATGGTGTATCTATGAAAGTACAATGACCAAAAAAAAATATGTGTACCATAGGTACCCTGGTATGTCTTCTAAATAGTCTCCAATTTTTGTTTTTTGAAGTGGCCCCGAAAAAAATATATAGAAAAAATTCCAAGATGACTTGTTTGAGGAAGCAAAACCCCTGCATCAATACTCTGATACCAAATGTAATGAACGAAATGCTTAAGATATCATAACAAAATAGAAGTACACACCATGTACAAAATGTGAGCATGGAGAACAACTCCAAGATAGATAATTTACACAATAACTCCTTAAATAATAGGAGAACCTCCTCCACATAACCAAATACCTTTATAGATCACAATTCACATGTCTACAGTAATGAATATATGATATCTATATATACCTATTCACAAACTACACATGAAGCCCCTTTACTATTAGGATGACCCTATTACGTATATATTTAAACATTACATGTACATTTAGCCCCACATATGCCACCCTTGGGGTCATGTCATATTCATTTAACCCTATGTATTCCCACTTTGGGCCATAACATAAATGAGAGTAGGATCACTTGAACATAGTTCAAGAAATATTATCAGCAGAAGTATCTTTCATAGCACTATTATGACAAGAAGATGCACAAGTTATTTGAACTCAGGTTGGAGAGCATGACCATGGGAGAATATGAAAAGAAGTTCTTGGGATTTCCCCCCTTGGGGTCATGTCATATACATTTAACCCTATATATTCCCCCTTTGGGCCATAACATAAATGAGAGTAGGATCACTTGAACACAATTCAAGAAATATTTTCAGCAGGAGTATCTTTCAAAACACTATCATGACAAGAAGATGCACAAGTTCTTTGAACTTGGGTTGGAGAGCATGACCATGGGAGAATATGAAAATAAGTTCTTGGGATTGATGAAGTATGTGGGGTTTATCAAGGATAAAAAGGTGAAGATACAAAGGTTTATGAGTGGACTATCATCTTCCTATAAAGATAAGATTCAATATGATGAGCCTAGAACTTTGATAGAGACCATTATAAATGCTAAGTACATGTATGATCAAGGCAAGGGCAAAGACTCTTTGTAGAAATATTGGAAGGATAAGAAGAAGGAGAAATTTGGTTAGAGAAGAAAGGGATTCAAACCTCCTTTCAATAGAAGAAGCCTTAATAAAAATAAACAAGAGCATCATGCTAAGAATGGATCGAAGAGGGAAGACTCCTCGTGAAAAAGGGGAAGGCCACCAATCAAATGTTTGCGATGTAAAGAAGATCACAATGCAACGATTTCCCTCACAAAGACGACAACATGAGGACATTGCACAACATTCAAGAGACTACTACAGTAGAAGACATGGGTAGAAATATTTCAAGAATATATGCAGCCTTGGAATATCAACAAGCAGAACACCAATCCCATATGATTGAAGTGGAAGTTAAGATCATTAATCAACCTATTGTTATTTTAATTGATTTAAGAGAAAGCCATAGCTACATTGATCCTAAAATAGTGGACATATTTATGTCAGACTATGTTGGCATTGATGTCTATGGATTGATGTCAAAGGGTTGATGTCGAGTGGTATCATAGTGATGTGTTGTCATTGATGTGTATATGGATTGATAGTGATGTGTTGGCATTGATATATGATGTATGATGGGTTGATGTTCTAGATGAATTGATGTGTAGATGGATTAATATAAAGGTTGATCGGTGTTGTATCATTGTATCATTGATGTTTTGTCATGGTTGATAGGAAGTACCAAATGGATGAACTCCAAAGTGGTCCCCTTATGGTGAAATCCCTCATGGGAAGACGCTTTGTGAAGTCCAAATGGTTAGGTGGTTGAGTATTCATAGCAGTGTGGTTAGGGAGCCCAAGTTTGTTTGAGGAATAATGTAATGAAGATCAATGAATTTGCAAGTCAGATTATTCTAGATGGATAGTTCTTGTCATGCCATTTTTGGTGATATGTGGAATGTCACACGACTCCTCGTGGTTAGAGAGTTATGGCCATGTGAAGTTGGAGAACCCTCATGAGTTGTCTAGAAGCCCCTTGAAGGTCAAAGAAGTCAAAGTATTCTAGAAGTTCCTAGAAAAAGTTGACCAGTCAAAGTGGTTAGTCATGGGTTAAGTGGTTGCAACAAGAAAACAATTAAAAACAAATTAGTTGCAACTAGAAGTGGAGAGTTTACTATTTGTGGTAAAGTGGTTGTAAGTGGACAAAGTGGTTAGAAGTGGGTTAGTTCCAAAAGAAGGAAATGGGTTAGAAGATAACCCTTTGAGGAAGTTATTTGGAGAGTATAAATAAGAGAGGAAGGGTCTCTTGTGGAGATAAATATTTTTGAGCATATTGAAGACCTGTTTTTGGTGAAAGGTTCATTGTGGGGCAACTCATGGACACATAAGAAGTTCCACAAGTCAGAGGTAGCAAGGAAGGTTGACGCTGAAAGTTTTGAATGTTCATAGAACCCTAGTTTTCTGAAGCTACATGTAGGTTGCAGTGGGTCAAATCGCGTATATACACGGGCTGCAGAAGGCCAAGGTGCATACATACGCTTGTTGAATAAGCATAGGTCGTGTATATTTGAAAAGTCCAAGAAAAGCGTGAGTAGATGCTAGTGCCAGGTTCCTGAAGTCTGAAGCAAGTTCCCACAATATCATTCTACATGTTTAGATATACTACATAAGTTTTGGTATGGTTATATGTTGTCTTGATGCTTAGAGTTTCTCATGGTATGGTGAATGCTTGAAGCATTCTTATTATGATGTTTGGATATGGTAGATGTTGGTTGGTTAGTTGAGTCGTTATGTTCTAATATGGTTGAGGGATATCTATGTTCTGTGATGGTGTATGCATGAGGAACATGCATAAGTTGTTGCATGATGTAGATTTTTTTATGGTTGGAATGGTGGAGGTTGGGCAGTGACAGGTTGGTTACAATGATAGGTTATTGGTGGATGTGACAGAGGCAGAAAAGTTTCAGAAGTGTAGAAGAAAGTATTCCCTAGTCTTTTGAAGGTGTACACAGACTGACAAAGGGAAGGACGTGTACATATGCGTGTTGCAGTGTAGGCAGATCACGTACATACATAGGTTGCAGTATAAACAGGTCGTGTACATATTGGCAGATTGGTTTCTGTCTACAAGCAGGGTCTTGTACTTGGGGATTGGATTCCTCACATCTCAGTTGGTGCTGAGATCTGCAAGCTGAGTCTTGTATTTAGAGTTGGTACTCTATTGGAGTTGTTTCTCTTTTCTAGTTGTTGCTGATAAAACCCAGAGATTGTAGTCTCTTGTAACACATAGTACAAAAAGTTTATACACATATCTGGTGTTCTTTGTGTTCATTATGGTGATGGTTTAATGTTTTTTATTATTCATGAATGTTGTTGATACATGGAAGTAGCAAAGTACAAATGAATAATATGTTTGAAGTGGTTGCTAA
>JASDQU010208204.1:41891-55251 GCA_032191745.1 Picea mariana | reverse complement strand
CAGACCTCAGTGAGGAGCAAAGGATTGGAGCACGACTTGGAGCGTGCAGGGACAAACGCCGGTTAAAAGGTACTTCTAACATCCTTCCTTCTCATGCATTAGGCTTAGATAGATTTGAGAGAAATTCAGTGTCCACGTTAAGCACTTTTCTGTCTAGGGTTAAGGTCAAGCCCTAGAGGTCGATCTACTTGTCCGCGGGCAGATTTTCCTACAACAAAGATGATAAATTATTGTGATAATACACATTGGGCGTTATGAAATGGTGATCATGTGACTATATTTTTCTTTGTTGAAAAAAATATAGCTAAGTATGCTAGTAACTTAATTGATGTTTGGTTTGGACTGAAAATATGGGAATTAGATACTTCCTTAATCCTCAGAATAGTTGCCAGTCCTAAGACCTTAAGTGGTCAAAATCAATCGATTGAATCCTAGACTTGAGCGTTGATTATATGTCTTGGAGGTCCTAACATTTTAGGTAGGTTGGATGGGTAGATATTCTTGATTTCCTTGTATGATGATTTATTATGTTAGAAGAAATGATGATGTGTGATGAAACTAGTTGTGGTTTTTCTTAAAGGATTGTGATGATTTACTCTTGTTGTATGTGATAATTATGGGACATGGTAGATCGTTAATACATTGACATTACATACATCTCTAGTCGTGCACTGGGATGAATGAATTAGACTGTGTATGAATGAAGTATGTTGATATCATGTTTAAATTGTTCTAGTAATGTTTCCTTAATGTATTAATGTTTCAAAAGAAGAAAAACAATTCCCTTACCGTTATCAATTGGTTATGATGTAAAAGAGGGGCTATTACATATGGTACAAGAGCGGGTTCAACCCTGCGGCATTGGACTATTATGCCATCCGCTTTGTTAAAAGAAATGATTGAATTAGATCGATAATAAAAATATGAAATGTCTCTTTTAGGTAATCATGGTTAGAGGATGCATGAGAGGTGGACAAATTGGTGCCGGAGGGAGAGGTGCGACACTTCTGATAGAATCCATGACCGAAAGGTCTAACCTTTAGGAAGAGAAGAAAAATGTAGAGCAAGAGCAGATTGATGTGGGAGATGTAGTAAGTATGATGAGATCCTTCCAAAGGATGTCAGAGGCATTGATAAACTTCCTAGATAGAGATGACAACAGAGCGTCTGTACCCAATGAGGGTTCACAACATGCCCCGAATGGTAGTAGTAGCATACACCAAGAACTTGAGAAGGTGAAATCTCCTAAATTCTGGGGTGCCCCAGATGGCTTAGTCATTAAGGCATGGTTGGAGAACATGGCGATGTGCTTCACACTTTGTGATTACACCTCCAACATGAAATTCAACATGGCATTATTTTAGATTAAGGGGAGTGCTCTTCTATGGTGGAATATGCTCCTACCTCAACTAAACATGGTCTTTGAAGATGTGTCATGGGAACTTTTTGAGGAACAGTTTCGAGAGAGGTATTTTTACGAAGAATTCATTCAACGTCATCTTAATGAGTTATATGCCTTATGACATGATGGTTGTATGACTCCAGAGTATGAGGCAAGATTCATGGAGCTACGTAGGTATGATTCACATCTAAACATGGAGAAGTTGAAGGTCAAAAAGTTAGTTTTTGGCCTTAAATCCAACATTCGTGAGAAGGTGAGGATCTTGATGCATTAGAATTTGCATGATGCGGTTTAGAAGGCCCTAATAGTCTAGGAAGAGATGAATGATGGGGGTCAGGGAAGGACTCCCTCTAGACAAAATGGATAGACATCATCAGGAGTGTAGCAGCATCAGGCACCATCCATACATACTATAGGGTATCGAGTTACACCTAAAGGACATGTATTTACGACACCACGAGGATAGAATCCTCAATCAAAACTACTTATAGAGGACCACAATAGCAACAATGACGACTGTAACAACAATTTATCCCTATTCAATAGAACCAACTAGGATCACAGGCTATTAGACTAACAAATTCTACTTCGGGGACCAGGAGCACTAGACCAAAGACTGGATGTTGGACATGTGGTGAGACACATTACCGATGAGACTATCTGATTGAGAAGGACAGAGTAGTCAAATCATTAGGACCCACTACAATTGGAGATTTGGGAAAATCCCACAGAATACATGCAGTGGTGAACCACCACGAGTCTGAGCATCAGTCCAATATGCTAGAGACGTCATATATGATCGTAGAAAAAAACTACAATGTATTAATAGATCCAGGTTCTACATAGAGCTTCATCTCTAGTGAAACAATGAATAGAATTAAGGTAAAGGCAATCAAGCAGGATGATTTCGAGTACGTAGAAATGACATCGAGTTCTAGACAGAAGGTTGGAGTAAAGGTTACAGGTTGTAGCCTTAAATTGGGAGACTTTGTAACAAAGTCATATATTTATGTCATGATAATAGGATCTTATGACATAGTGATTGGTATGGATTGGTTGGAATCACATGATGCGATACTTAATTGTAAGACAGAATGGTTAAATTTTGACGGATAGTTTGGGATAGAGTAGAGTGATTGTAGGAAGAAACTAGGGAGTGTCCATGAGGTTCATTTCTTTCCTATAGTTGCATAAGAGTATGCGCAAGGGATCCAGACTATATGAAATCTTAGCATTGAATGAAAAGGGAGAGACATAAGGAATAGAAAACCTTCCTATAGTGCAAGAGTTTGCAGACGTTTTTCTAGAAGAGTTACCTAGTTTACCACCCAAAAGAGAGTTGGAGTTTACAATAGACTTAAAACTAGGAATTGAATCTGTTGCAAGATCTCCCTACCAAATGTCAATGCCTAAATTGCAGGAGTTGAAAATGCAATTGAAGGAATTGTTGGATTTTGGACTTATTCATCCAAGTGTGTCACCTTGGGGTGCACCAATTATTTTGATGAGGAAGAAGGATGGATCGTGGATACTTTGTATTGACTATATTCAATTGAACAAAGTGACAATTAAGAACCAATATCCGTTTCCAAGAATATATGATTTGTTTGATCAGATGAAAGGGGAAATGGTATTTTCGAAGATTTACTTGAGATCAGGATATCACCAATTGAGGATTAAGGAAGAAGATATCCCTAAGACCTATTTTAAGATTATATTTGTACACTATGATTTTACAGTTTTACCATTCAGATTGAAAAATGCCCCAGGGGTATTCATGAGTTTGATGAATGGGGTGTTGTGTGAATACTTGGACAAGTTTGTTCAAGTTTTTATTGATGACATACTGATTTATTCTTGGATGAAGGAAGAGCATGATGAACACTTGAGGTTGGTCTTGCAATGCCTAAGAGAAAAAAAAATCTATGAGAAGCTATCAAAATGCTCTCTTTACCAATATAAGATTCACTACTTGGGACATATCATATATGGCGAAGTTATGACTATGGATCCAACGAAAGTGGAGGTTGTTATAGAATGGCCAACACCAAAACATGTACACAAAGTATGCAGTTTTATGGGTTTATCAACACCGATACTAAAGTTTCTCTACATAGACAAGGAGTTATTGGTATGCACGAACACATCCAAGGAAGGGTTAGGAAGAATTTTGATGCAAGAAGATTGAGTGATCACTTAAATTTCATGGAAATTGAGAAATCATGAAGAGAACTATGCAACACATGACTTGGAGTTATTATGTATTGTTTATGCCTTGAGAGTATGGAGACATCAATTGATTAGAAAAAAATTTGAATTAAAGACAGAGCATTGTGGATTGCAACATATTTTTACACAGAGTGACCTGAACGTGCGACAAAGGCATTGGTCAGAATTTCTTAGCGAATATGATTTTGAAATTACTTAAATTAAAGGAACTATGAACCGAGTGGCATATGCATTGAGTAGTAGGCCAAGCATATTTTTGGTGTTACCTCTTAAGATGAATCTTTGAGAAAAGATTCTAACTCTACAAATTGATGATGACTGGTATAAGGAAGTTAAGAATAATATTGGATAAGATACCATGATGGTACCAAGGTATGAACGTTAGTCACTAGATGACGATGGATTATTGATATTTAAAAAAAGAATTGACATACCTCCTAATGACGAACTAAGAAGTTTTATCTTAAGTGAAGCGCATCAAGAAATATACATGGCTCATCAGAGATTCATGAAGATGAAGGCATATCTTAATCTTTTGTTCTTTTGGAAGGGAATGAAATAAGACATATTTAGTTACATGGCGAAATGTCTAGAATGTCACCAAGTGAAGGTTGAGCATAGACATTCAATAGGAGTTTTACAACCACACGCTATTCCTAAATAGAAATGGGAAGTCATTTCGATGGACTTTATTGTTGGATTTCCACTAATGGAAAAAAAGACAATATTCTATTTTTGTTGTATTTGAAACTCTGACGAAGAGTGCACACTTTATTCCAGTGCATATGATTTATCAAGCACCTGACATAGCTAGAGTATTTGTCAGCGATATTGTGATATTACATGGGGTGCCAAAAAGAATCATATCCGATCAAGGATTGGTGTTTACAGGACAGTTTTGGACCAATTTACGAGAGGCTTTGGGACCACGATTAAACTTTAGCACAACTTATCACCCAGAGATAGATGGGAAAACAGAAAGGACAAACCAAATTTTGGAGGATATGTTGCGTATGTATGTAATGGACCAACTGAAACGTTGGGAAGAATTCTTACCACTATTAGAATTTGTTTACATAAACAATTATCAAAGTACGATTAAGATGACATCGTTTGAGTTTCTTTAAAGGAGACCGTGTCAGACACCATTAAGTCAGGATTGACTTGAGGATAGGGTATTGGTAGGACCATAAGTGATTCAAGAAATGGAAGAATAGATGAAATTGATCAGACAAAGGATTAAAGAAGCGCAAGATAAACATAAGAGTTATGTTGATGTGCATCACGTTGACCACAATTATGAAGTTTGAGATAGATTCTTCTTGCCAGTAAAACCACAAAAGAGTTCAATCAAGTTTGGAAAGGGTTCTAAACTCTCTCCTAGGTTCGTGGGACCCTTCGAAGTAGTGGAAAACAATGGACCCATGGCTTATCGACTAGCCTTTCTTGATTATTTGAGGCATATGCATGATGTTTTTCATGTATTTGTTTTGAGACATTATATTAGTGACCCTTCACACATTATTGACATGAGTTCCTTCCAGGTGTTAGACGAGGGTGCTCTCATAGCAGAGCCAATCCACATTCTGCACCATCACATTCGACATCTATGGCATTGAACAGTCGGTCAGGTCAAGGTTCAATGGGACAATTATAGTCCACACATGACTACCTAGGAGGATGCATATGAGATTCATCAATAGTTTCCTTACTTGTTTGATATATTATACATATAGATCTATATCAGATACATTTATTTACTTGCTTTTACATATACTGTACAAACTTCGACACAAAGTTTAAAAAAAGAGGGGGGGTGTATGTCACATCCTAATCTACTGAGCATATTATTATTGACTTATTCTTTGAGGACACTTTCTTTCAAGTGATTCAGGTATGGAACACTATGATTTCATTTAGATTATGGGTTATATATGATGATGTTGAGGTGTTATAGCTGCTTGATTTTATTGATGTATATATATATATGTGTGTGTGTGTGTGTGTGTGTGTTGACATGTGCTTTTGACAAGTCGTCTAGAGTGTGTAGGACATGCGATAGGTAATGGATGCCACTAGCATCAAAGGGATTCCTTGGAATCTAGATTGAGTTAGGGAGTGGATTGTAATGTTTGAGTATTTCATTATTATGCACATATGATGTATGATGGATTTTAGTATGATTTATATATATGGATTTTTAACACTATTTTTGTCAGTGGATGAAGGATTAACGATTATTTCTAATCTGACTCACATAAGGAGTAAAGGGTCCTTACACAAAAAACCATATATTGAGGGAGAGGGGTGGTAGAATCCATGTCACAACCTACTAGCACTCTCGTCATGGATAGAACTGTAGGTTAATGATTACCTAGTTGGGTGGTCCATGATGCCATGAGAGAAGATTGATACAACCACTCATGTAGATTTATAAAGGGCACGCAATAATTCATAATCCTTATTCATTAGAATCCCTTAGTCTCTCACAAGGTTGACCTAACGGATTTTTGACTCCAAGGGGTTGAAAAAACTTCCAAAAATAAGTCAACGCAAGTGACACCCTTAGAGCAAAAAGATGCATCTTGAAGGGCACGTCGCACAATTGAAACGTGAGTCAATAAACATAGGTGTCCTAGAAAACATTGGAATGATTAGACCTTGTTGGATTAAAATAATTAATTAAATAATAGATTATTAATTATTAAATCCAACCAGAAGTCTAAGTCGAAGTCTAAAATTAAATAAAGGGACTAATTGAATTATGACATGAGTAAAGTTTTGAAGGAAATAAAATGTTATGAAATAGTAAGTAAAGACCTAAAGAATTGACAAAATGCACATGTGTGCATGAAATTATTTTAAAAGGAATCTTTATTTAGAAATGACTAACAATTTGAGAGAATGGGTTGTGCATAGAATATAAATTGAGTTAACCAACCCTATCTTAACTAAGAAGACTCCTAATCCAACTCTAACTAAAACCTAGTTAGGAAACACCCATTAATTAAGGGGATTGGGGAACTAAGACACAACAAAAGGATATTTAAGAACACATGGGGAAATGTGAAGAAAAGTGGCTTTTAAATAAAAATAAAAGAGAAATTTAATTTGCAACCTGGGGAGAATGTGGAAACTATAGTGGGTGAATAATCCTTTAAATGAATTAAAAAATCAAATAAATTATGCATGAGGGATATATGTCTGTAAGAGAAAATTCTATAAGAAGATTGACACAGAAGGGAAGTGGAGGGAACTTTTGGGGAGGCACTATTATTCTATTGAATTTTAGATTGAATGCATTTTTACTTGTGAGAGTTGGGACTCCAGGTGGGTGAAAAGAGTGGAAGCTCTTCCTTGCAAATCAAGCCTGGAAGCTATTGTGATTTAGTTTTTATGTGGTTTTCCCCTTTGTGGATCGGGGGGATAAGGGGGAAGAAGAGTACCCCTAGTGTTGGTTGGGAGGTACCGATGAATTTTCTATGATTAACAAGCCAAGGAAAGGAAGGAGCGCAAGCTTGAAGACCATCTTCATTTCACCACATTCATTGGTTCTGGTATTTCTTTTTATATTATAAATTCATTTATATTATAAATTCATTTATATTAAGAGTGTATTATCATAATAGTTGATTGAGTCACTATATAATCATTGGAAGGTATAAGCACCAAGTGTTGCGTTTGCTGCCAAAAATTAAATAGTTACAGAGTTATATTTAACCCTCTCTATAAATTCAGACATTTTAGTACTCTAATTGAGTGCTCTGACCCTCATTATAGAATGTGAATTTATTGTATATATTCTATGTTAAATTTTGTATTTCATCCATAATAGAAGTATGTGTGAGCAGAGTTTAGTTGAGGTTATGTTAGGAAATTAACAATGACTTGTTCGTCGATCAAATAAGGATGTAGTTTTGACTGTATCATGAGTCCCTAAATAATATTCATCTGAAATCCTACAAGTTAACCATGTCACATTGTCCCATTGATTTGATTGTTGAACCCAAGTTACTTGCAACATGAATGCATGTGCTATCTTGAAGTTAAATCCAACTTTTTCGTAATTAGGGAGGCTTGTTAAAGTCTCGGGGGTTGACTCTTAAATTGTACTGCATAAAACCTTTTCCTAAAACAAAGTTAAACATGTGATTAGGAGATAGAACCTAGTGCTAGTCAAAGGGGTGCTATTCAGGGCTCCAGAACTCTGACGCTCTAGAGGTTTCCTTAACTCGGCATGTCTTTTCTCCTGAAGTGTTAACCGGAGTTTAGTTGAGGTTATGTTAGGAAATTAACAATGACTTGTTCGTCGATCAAATAAGGATGTAGTTTTGACTGTATCATGAGTCCCTAAATAATATTCATCTGAAATCCTACAAGTTAACCATGTCACATTGTCCCATTGATTTGATTGTTGAACCCAAGTTACTTGCAACATGAATGCATGTGCTATCTTGAAGTTAAATCCAACTTTTTCGTAATTAGGGAGGCTTGTTAAAGTCTCGGGGGTTGACTCTTAAATTGTACTGCATAAAACCTTTTCCTAAAACAAAGTTAAACATGTGATTAGGAGATAGAACCTAGTGCTAGTCAAAGGGGTGCTATTCAGGGCTCCAGAACTCTGACGCTCTAGAGGTTTCCTTAACTCGGCATGTCTTTTCTCCTGAAGTGTTAACCGATCGAAGTAGGTTGTAATATAAGTTGACCAGAAGTTTTAGGTTACCTTGCTCTACTTCCCTCCTTCATTGACTTTCAACAACTTAATCTAATGGCTGGTGGAGTTTCTCCTCACATGAGATTCTGCGATGGAGATCCACTATAGAACTCTAGAATTCAAGGTTTTTACCGCTTCACATACTAAGTCTGTTCCAACCCCATCATAGAACCATTGAAGGGATCAAAGGTCTGACATCTTACACTTACCTTAGATCGACAGTTTTCATCCACTCCAGTGTTCGGAACTCTGATATTTCATAACCTTTTTCGAACAACAACTCCTTTCCTCCAGAGTGTTGTGCTGTCGAAACCTCCAAAGGACTAAGACTTGAAGATATATGGTCCTTGTTTATTCACTAGATATACAGATCTCCTTTACTCTGGAAGTTTAGAACTTTGGGGTATTTTTAATCCCTATTAGTTAACTCTTAACCTTTCCAAAGGGACAAATTACAAATGACTAAAGGATCGATGGTTCCCACACACCACTTAGATCTATGACAGTAAGAAACTTTGGGGCTCTAGGCTTTAGGAGGTTGAGTTGTTTCAAATCTCATTCCATATGAATTCGAGAAGCTCGAACCCACAGATATGACGGTCCTATATTTATTGACAACAATGGTCAAAATTAACCTCGGAAATCCAGCAGTTCAGAACCCTCCGCAACTTCACAACATTCAACCACCACCTCCTGAATGGAAGAGTTTCGAATACTCGGATCTACGAAAACATGTACCCACTGTTGGATGATAACTATTTACTCTAGAGTTCAATACTCTGAGAGTTTCTTCACCATAAACCTATTGACTCTAGTTGTGTCGAAGTAGAGAACTACCAAACCATTGAAGAACATAGGCTTGTAGATCCAACGACCTGTGATCGTTCATCAGATCTACAACTATCCTTCACTCCAGGGCTTCTGAGCTTCGACATTTTTCAACTCTTATCTGTTGCAAACTCAAACTTGTCGAATTTTCAAATTCTTATGGATCCATTAACTAATATTCACCCACCAATCTACAGTGTAGATCTACCTCATGATTCAGGATTAAGGGCATAGTCAACTAGCTCAAAGGGCCTAGTCCTCCCTTCGTATGACCGAGAGATATGACCTCGGCTCAACTCCTTGAGTGCTAATTGATGGTCTAATTTGACGGTCGTGATTAAATCAATCGTAAAGATCGATGGATAGGAAGGATTGCAGATTCTCGACTAGCGTGCTGTTTAAACCCTTTCCCGATTTCCGCATTAGAAATTTCTCGTTGATAATGGGTTCAATGCCAATTGTTGACATATTTTTAGGTAACAATCAATAGTATGCATGGATTGTGGAACCGAAACTGGTATGATATTTAACTCAACCCTTTGATCCCTCAATGGATCCTCGTCATTGATCTAACCTTACTATGATCTAACAGTTGGGACTTAATAAGATGTTGATCCAACGATCCTCCTCTACAACTCCTAGATATGACAACTACTGAGCACTGGTCATTGATGGTTGAGTGCATGCTTGTATCTCCCATGTGTAAATTCACATTATCTCTCCTGAGCTTCGTTCTTTCGAAATTTAAGACTTAGGCCCGACTTGAGAGGGTCCCAGTTCATACCAAGTGTTTTTCTTCTGAGATGTGGGCTCTAAAGGATATTGTCTATGTACTTTTGGATTTGTCTCTAGTTGTGTTTCATTGTGACACGCAGAAGAGGAACTTCAGGTTCCTTATAGAAAACGTATTAATTAATTCTTAGAACCGACTTTCTTTTGGTTACAGGATTTTCTTCTTCATAGTATCTGTTGGTTCACCAAGGTACAGAGTAGGCTTATGGTTCTACCTTGCATTGAGATATTTTCTATGCTGTTCTCTTCCTATTTTAACTTGTGATATATATAGGACATATAACTACTTGGTTGTACGTTGTAGGGTGGTCACACTTTCTAGATAGACATGAGTAATTTTGACATTGTCATAGATGATAGATTGTTTATTTAAGGGACTTTGTTTTAATGTTTCAGGTTATTTCCTTGATTTTTTTGAAATTACTTCCTATCCCTTAATTGAATAAGATGATGAATTACTGTATTAATATGTAATGGGCATTATGAAATGGTGATCATGTGACTAGATTTTTCTATTTTGAAGAAAATATATCTAAGTATGCTGGTCACTTGATTGATGTTTGGTTTGGACTAAAAATATGGGAATTAGATAGTTCTTTGCTCCTCTGAAAAGTCTCCATTCCTAAGACCTTAAGTGGTCAAAATCAATCGGATGAATCCTGGACTTGAGCGTTGATTATGTGTCTTTGAGTTCCTAACCTTGCAGGTAGGTTGGATGGGTAGATATTCTTGATTTCCTTGTATGATGATTTATTATGTTAGAAGAAATGATGATGTGTGATGAAACTGGTTGTGGTTGATCTTGAAGGATTGTTATGCTTTACTCTTATTGTATGTGATAATTATGGGTTATGGAAGATCATTAATACATTGACATTTCATCCATCTCTAGTCATGCACTGAGATGAATGAATTAGACTGCGTATGATTGAATTATGTTGATATTGTGTTTAACTTGTTCTAGTGATGTTTCCTTAATGTATTAATGTTTCAAAAGAAAAAGAAAAAAAAATCTCTTACTGTTATCAATTGGTTATGACGTAACAAAGGGGTTGTTACAATAGTCACTTTATTAGATGCCAAGTTTCTCATTCAATTCATTGTTTAACTTATTATTATACTGAGAGGTGTGATGAATTAGTATAAGATATGTTTTACTTTAAATGATCATTCATTAACTTTAAAACAATAAATGCATTTAAACTCAAATCACAATACAAAAAGTTTAACGTGGAAACCCTTGCAGGAGAAAACCAAAAAAAACTTATCTTTATAAATGTATGTAGGCACCAACCTACTATAACAAATCTTGTAGGAACCATCCTACTAGAGACACTAATCTCCTTAATTGAGCACCAACTCAACAAGATGTAGGCACCAACCCATTGTTACAATATTTGTAGGCACCAACCTGTTGGAGACACTGATCCCCTCACATGAGCACCAAATCAACAAGATATTTGTAGACACCAATCCAAGATCCTCATACATAGAGCAATTTTGAAATCACCTGCATGCTTTTTTCCATATAAAATCCTTCAAACCCTAGTTACATGTAGACTTGATGCCCTAGCGAGCCTCATAGCATTATTCCCAGAATATGATCCCACAATACAACATCACAACCTCAATACAATGCACATTGCAACATAACAACCTCATAAAATATCACATTGCAACATCATAGACCTTCATTCCTTCATAGCACACCTTAAGTACAAGAAAATCCCAAGAAAACCCCTTAGACTTCTTTTACACACCTTTAGATAAAAAAAAAGACACCCCATCTCTTTTAGTGCACCTTAGATCATTTTTTTGTACCTCAGAATTGATCTCTGTCTTGGTTGTACTACAAATGTGCACATCTATCATGTATTTATAGTAATTTTGTCCCCACTTTCAAGGTTGGCCTGTAAATACTGGCCGAGACGACCTAAATTTTTTGGTTGGGTTTTCGGACAAAAAAATCATATCTCCTCATTCCTAGGGAATTAGAGGGAATTCCATATATCGTTGAAAATGTATCAAAATAATATTTCCAACCATATAAAATTTTCTCCAATTTGAGCTAGGTATCTAGGGTAAAACTTCCTTCAAAGATAAGGTATCCAAACTGAGCATCAAAAATCCAAAAGCAATATTTCCAACAATTTCCATCTTGCAATATTTATCTTGGACATTTGTAGTCTCCCCCTATATTTGACATCAATGACAACAATATTTACAAAAATCCGCCCATTTTTCATTGATGGAAACCCTTAGTTAATTCTAATACTCCCCTTGTATGCAAATTTCCTTATATATGCAATTCTTCCTCTATCTACAACTTATCCCCCTTTGACATCATTGGATTTCTCCCCCTAATCTTGTGCTTCCATTTACTAAAGATATGAGAGGGATATCAGTTCCATATTTTGTTCCATACAACATTTGTCTTCTTTGAATTCATCAAGTATTTATACATCACTTGAGGTATTGTTTGCATTTTCCACTAGTATTCCAGAAGATGCTTTCCTTATCTCACACCCTTTAAAATGAAATGTGAGGTTGTAACCTTAATAAAACATTTGAATGACACTTAGAATACTATGCTTTAACCCTTCAACATACAAGGAATTTTGTGTCTTAATATTTCCATTATCGATATTAACAGTACCTTTTCAGACTATCCTTTCAAAACCATTATATTTGTTGGTCCTAAGTTCTGCACCTGAATTCTAAAGGGAAGAGATAGGACACCTCAAGTGTTGGAATGATGGTTTTTGATGAATTAATTTTGTTGTTCAGCTGAGAGATAAGTTTTCAAGGGTAGATACCTGGTTGTACTATTCAACAATATCATTGTAAGGTTTCCCTTAGACGGTGACATGAAATTTGTTGAGCAGGTAAAGATATGACTAAAATGAAGGAATAAAAGAAATCATACAATTTATTACTTGTTGCATGAAAATTCATACTTGAAATAATATTCCAAATCTAAAACATGTATCTTGACACAAATCATCCAAACAATGTTGTATTACAATAAACTATTTACTTATAACAATATTTGAAATAAGGTTGCATAGCAATAAATAGTTCATTGAGACAATAGTTGAAAGGAAGGGAAACAACACTTTGCATACAATTCCATTTTTCATCTAGATAATATTAATAACAGACATAAGATTTGAGAAGAAAACACAATATGTCACCAAAGATTATATTCACCAAGGTGGGAAACTTAATAGTTTTCTGCTTCAAGTTCCATCCAAAATTCTGATGCTTGATATCTTAAAATTGAACCCCTTTAAATTCATATATATATATATATATATATATATATATATATATATATATATATATATATATATATATATATATATATATATATATATATATATATATATATATAT
>JASDQU010208204.1:29152-41752 GCA_032191745.1 Picea mariana | reverse complement strand
CTTTAGATTTCAATTAGATCTTGTAGATACAACTTAACTATTACTGCCTAATTACAATGTGTAAGTATTTCTTCAAACTGAGTGGAGTTGGGTTGATGTGTCAGTTCATACTCCTCATCAAGTCAAATTTAACAAAAACCATTGTTTTTTATCAAAATATAACAACTTATTACAAGTGGCAGCAATGCCTCTAACTAAACCAAAACATAGTTCTATTAGTGCAACTAGAACTCATTGTTGATAAATGAAGTAAAACAAATTCATAGAAAAATGTCTTCATAAGTTGTTGTTGGCAGTAAAATTTGCATGGATGTTCAATTAGAGAAAAAACAGGAGACCATCCTTTAACACTTGAACAAAACTCACCCAGAATTTGGTGAATTTCTCGGAAAAATGACCTCAAAGATATCTATGATTCTCCAAAACCGTGAGACCTGTGTAAAAATTGAGGGAGGTTTTTGTGCATGGGATTGTTCCCCAAAAAAAACCTCTTTATTTTTTCACAAATTCACCTACAGATGTTCATAAGGCACACTAAAATCCAATGATTAAAATAGGGAAAAATAGATAATTTGATGAATTTATGGGAAAACCGGCCTCAAAGATCTCTTCAATTCTCCCGAACCGTGATACATATGTAAAATTGAGAGAGGTTTTTTTGAATGGAATTTTTACTAACAAAAAAATATTTCTATTTTCACAAATTCACCTCCATCTGTTCAAATGGCACATCGAAAGACAATGACTAAAATAGGGAAAAATAAAGAATTTGACGAATTTATGGGAAAAGTGACCTCAAAGATATCTTTGATTCTCCTGAACCGTGATACCTATGTAAAAAATGTGAGTTTTTTTTTGAATGGACTTATTTTCAAAAAAAACATATTTATTTTTTTACAAATTCACCTCCAACTATTCAGAAGGCATGCTGAAAGACAATGACTAAAACAGGACAAAAAAAAAAAAATTAGAAAATTTGTTCAGTGCCTTTTGATTTTTCTTCTACAACTTTTGATAATTTCCTTTTAATTTTTCATGTTGTACTTCAAGTTATTGATTTGGTTTCTGCATGGTAGTGGTCACAATATTATCCTCATAATGTTTAGGTGACAGTGAGCCTGCTGGGTTGGCCTGTTCTTTTTCATGTATGATATGTACCCTGCCACTTTCCTTTTCCCTCTATTTTGTTGTAGAGGACCTTAACTGTATTTGAGGAATATCCTCCCTTTGTAGAGTGATGTATTTTTCCTTCTCATATCAGGTGCCTCCTTTTTTAGGTGTGGTGTTCCTTTTAGCTTTCTGGGTAGCTTTATATGAACACCCAGGTTAAGGAGAAACCCTAGCTTCTTCTGGTGGAAGTGATGGTCGAATGTATGAGTTTTTTTGGGCTCCCTTACCACCTGCAACAATTATTAAAAATGATGTTGCGAAAGTAACCACTCAAGGCAAAAACATGCATGATCCTTAGCACAAATTTTGTAATGATTGTTAAACTGGTGGAAACATGCATGATCATGAGTGCACAAAGATATGAAAATGCATGTGAGGAACCAACACATCTTAATTCAAACTTTTAAATATTTTTTGAACTATAAAACTCATAAAAGAACGTGTCTTTTATTGTTTGCAAGAATAGAGGCATTCTTGAAATCAATGTGTTTTTGTATCAAAGGCCTTGGTTAACCTGTTTTCAACCTAGTAGTGGCATAAATATGGTGATGTGTCTTATTCAATTCAAACCATGACTTGTATTATACTTATAAAGAGAAAGGAAATGATGAAAAACAAATGGGAAGATAAAAACAAATTAAAATAACTCAACACACCTTGGAAGAGAAAATAAGTAAAAAACTAGATTGAGATATGGATGGGCTGATGAAGGAATAAAAGGAAGAGGTGCAAACCTAATATTTAACATCGGACCCAACTAGGGATAACACTTCTTTGTGAGGTGCTAAGAACAACAGACTGTGTTCCTTAGTTCTTTATTTCTGCCCCCCTGCCACCAATCGCTTTACTATGTTTACTAGCCCTGTTACATGACTTATTTCAACTGAAACGCAAACATGCAGCTATACCCCATTGCCCTTATTGGGATATGGAGTCTTTTATTCACACTAAACTACTACAAACCAAATTCTTAGAAAAACGATCCTATTCTCCTATTCTAATTTGTTGAAACTTTTTACTTAGGTATAAGTAGATTTCCATAGTAACCATTCAAGAAATGTGTTGATTGACATGCCTTCTTGTATGAAAATGTGGAAAGAACACAAACGGTGCAACAAAAATTCCATATTCAATCTACACTCATAGCTGGAAATGGATGTCAAAGTGAAATTTGCAACATTTGGTAGCTTTGAAAAAACTAAATCCATGCAATCATCGATTGGATCATAAAAATATCCAACCACTACATTTTCTTGTTGTGCAAAATAGATCAACTGTCTCTGGATATCCTCATCTTTCATATAATCCATTTTTTATGAAAACATCTTCCTTTTGTAAATATAAAAGTGAAACAAAAAAAGGATGCAAACTGTCTCCATGGATCTTGAGATCTTGAATTGAAATATGCTCTTGATAAAACGTTTGAATTCCCCTTTCAAGTTATGTGTTATAACAATCATATACTAGTTTGTTTCTATAATGTCTGATCCATGTTGATATAAAACTTTGCTTCTCGAAACAAGGTTGTAATTTGGAGCCACAAATACCATAAGCGTGATCTAATTCTTCATGGACAATGGATCTAATGTCCTCATGAAACTATTGGTCAAATTGTTTCTATGTTAAATATGCAACATTAACAACACTATTATCCTCTTTCTTATCTAAATACATCATAACTATTAGGAGCAGTAAGATGTCCTGGAAACTATTGACACTCATCAATTTTATCATCATAAGAAAACAAATACTTATGATTAGTTATATGAGAAGCAATGTGTTTTGGAATAGAATCAACTTCTTGAAAATCTCCAAGAAAATTTAAAGCATAATCATCCTTTTGTACGCAACTAATTTTTTTTTCTATTTTACATGGAGAATCACCTTGTTGATATAAATTCCCTAAGTCTTGCATAGTAGAAAAATCTGAATCAGAATTTTTAAGATCTGGAGGAAAATTAAAATATGAAAATGATGGATCACAATACCGAAAAGAATGTAAACCCAAATATGATATCTGACATTCATATTCTTCGTCTTGTTCCTGATCTCGAAGTCTACCACAGGCCCAAAAATTCTCCTCAATCTCACTAGCATCAACAAATAACTGGCCTAGTGATGATGATCTCCTTTTACTGAGATAAAACAAGATCATGGTGTTGATATTTTATATAATACAACATGGAAATAGTTTTGAAAGGCTGAATATCCTTAGGCATACTGTCATAAAAACTATGAAACCTCCTATTGAACTTGGTAAGAGCTTCATCCTCCTTCCTTTTTAAAGAATTTAATTCAATTAAGTACTAATCAAAAGATTTTCTTTCACCCCAATATTTCAAAAATGCAACATGAAAACTAGTCCATGAACCAATGGAACAAGCTTTCTAAACCATAATGTTGCATATCCAAATAAATATTTTCAAAATATCCTCATAACTACATCCTTGTGGATAATTTGAAAATTATCAATGAAATTTTCAAAAGCTTCCAGGTGCTTCTCAGCTGCAACATGGTCTTCTCCATTGAACATAGGAAGGTAATCAATAAAATTGGGAGGATAGGCATGATGGATAAGTGGCATCTTTAGGGGTTTGTAATAGTTCTTGATCCTGTACTTAATTTTGGTAAGTCGATTACAAGGTGGAACAATGATTTCAATAAGTGGTGAATCAGATTTATTATTCACAAGCTTACATATTGTTCATGATCTAGAGAAGTTTGGATATGACCAACATTATTGCTTGTGGGTTCAAATGAAGTAATGAGATTAATATCAATAATGCAAGAAGACATATCTTCTCTTCTCAAGGATGTATTTACTACTATAGTCTTATAATCATTTGAGTAAACAAAGCATATGATAATCCTTTTCACACATAAAGGAAAAGACAAGAATGAATTGATGAAGAAAAATATGAGCTCTTTGAAAAAATTGATGGCTTGGTACCTGGTATTTCTCTTCCACCTTTTCATTTTATGTTGGCTATGCTCATCCTCCAATGGAGTCTTTTTATTGTGGAGTCACCAGGTGAAATATTGCAGTCACTATGTGTGTCTAGATTTTGTTCCCCATCAAAAACCAGATCTGATCATTTTCATTTTCTCAGGGAAGTATTGATTCGTTATTCCATCCCTGAAAATAATGCCAGAAGACGTTGGTACTAAGGTTTACACCTGACTGTTAAAGGGTAGAACTAGGCCACCTCAAGTGTTGAAATGATGGGTTTTGATGAATTATGATTGTTGGTCAGCTGAGAGATAAGTTTTCAAGGGTAATGATGTGGTTGGATTGTTCAACAATATCACTATAGGGTTTCTCTTAGCTGGTGAGATGCAATTTGGTGAGAATGTAAAGATATGAATAAAATGAAGTAATACAAGCAAGCATACAATTTGTTACTTACTGCATGAAAATTTAGACTTAAAATAATATTCCAGATCTAAAACATGTATCTTGACATAAATCATCCAAATAGGGTTGTATTACAATAAACTATTTACTGAAAACAATAGTTGAAATCAGGTTGCATAGCAATAAATAGTTCATTGAGACAATAGCTAAAAGACAAGGAAACAACAATTTGCATACATTTCCAATTTGCATCTAGATAAGATTAAGAACACATAGAACATTTGAGAAGAAAACACAATCTGTCACCAAAGATTATATTCACCAAGGTAGGAAAATTAATAGTTTTCTGTTTCAAGTTCCAGCCAAAATTATGATGCTTGATATCCCAAAATTGAACCCCTTTACATTCATAGATCTATCTATTTATCCTCATCAAGAGGAGGTTTGATTACCTATCTAGGATCTCAAATCTGAATTTCAATCTTTAGATTTCAATCAAATCTTTAGATACAACTTAACTATTACTTCCTAATTACATTGTGTAAGTATTTCTTCAAAGTGATTGGAGTTGGGTTGATGTGTCAGTTCACACTCCTCATCAATTCAAATTTAACAAAAAACATTGTTTTTATCAAAAGATAACAACTTATTACAAGTGGTAGAAGTGCCTCTAACTAAACCAAAAAATTATTCTATTAGTAAAACTGGAACTCATTATCGATAACTGAAGTAAAACAGATGCATAGAAAAAAGTATTCATAAGTTGTTGTTGGTAGTCAACTTTACATGGATATCCTGTTGGTTGTGGACCCTGATTATCTTCCTGATTCAAGTCTTTGTTTTCAGTCTTGTTTATACCCCATTAGGATTGTACACCCCTCCACATGGGGGGGTTGTAGGGGGGGCTTGCCCCACCCATGGGGTCTCGGGGGCTCATCCCCCCGGTTGGGGGGTCCTGGGGCTAGCGAGCCCCGATGAGGGTTTGGGGGAAACGTACCTTGATGGGAGTTTGGGGCAGAATCCCCTGAAGGAAAAAAGTCCTTGTAAATGTTTATTGTAATTTCATAGTCAACCTTCATCATTCATCATTAAATCATAGATCTGACAGTAGAGATTATGTTAGGGTTTTTTTGCCTAGAAGGAAACCCTATTTTGTATGAGGAAATTGTATTGCTGCTATGTATGTATGTGATTATTTTATTCTGAGAGAGGATATTGTGAGTGGAAGAATAATATGTTACAGTGGGTTTGTTATAGGTTGTATCCCTTCATTTTGCTGGATAATAAAAAGGAAGGACCTGCCAATTTCTCTGGTGGACATAGCCCACACTGTGTGAACCACATATATATGTGTCTCTATTTTATTATGTATCTTCTATGTTTTATTTCCACATTTGTCTTATTTTACTTCTCCACAATATTTTTTTCTATCATGTCCAAGTAGAGCAAAAATGAGAGACCAACCTTTAACACTAGAACAAAACTCACCCAAAATTTGGTGAATTTCTGGGAAAAACAACCTCAAATATCTCTTTGATTCTCCCAAACTCTGATACCTTTGTAAAGACAAAGAGATTTTTCACAAATTCACCTCCATCTATTCAGAAGGTGTGCCAAACGCCAATGGCTAAAATGAGGAAAAACATAGCATTTGACAAATTTCTGAGAAAAACAGCCTCAAATATCTCTTTGATTCTATCGAACCATGATACATGTGTAAACAATAAGAGGTATTTTGTGAATGGTCTTGTTCCCAACAAAAACCTCTTTCGGTTTTCACAAATTCATCTCCATATATTCATAAGGCGCATCGAAAGCAAATGACTAAAACAGGGAAAAACAAGGCATTTGGCGAATTTTTGGGAAAATAATCTCAAATATATCTTTGATTATCCCGAGCCGTGATACTTGTGTAACAATTGTGAGAGTTTTTTGTGAATGGGTTTTTTCCCAACAAAAACCTCTTTATGTTTTCAAAAATTCACCTCAAGTTGTTCAGAAGGAATGCCAAAATACAATGACTAAAACAGGGAAAAACTAAGTTTTTTCAGAAAATTTGGGCAACGCCTTTTGATTTTTCTTCTACATCTTTTGATACTTTCCTTGTAATTTTTCATGTTGTACTTCAAGTTTTTGATTTGGTTTCTGCATGGTAGTGGTCACAGTCTTATCCTCAAAATGTCCAAGTGATAGTGGGCATGTTGGGCTGGCCTACTCTTTTTCTTGTCTGATATGTACCCTGCCATTTTCCTTTTCCCTTTGTTTTGTTGTAGAGGAACTTAATTGTCTTTGAGGAATCTCCTCCATTTTTGGAGTGATGTATTTTTCCTTCTTGGATCATGTTCCTCCTTTTTTAGTTGTGGTCTTCCTTTTAGCTTGTTGGGCAACTTTAGATGAACACTTAGGTTCAGGAAAAACCCTAGCTACTTCTGGTGGAAGTGATGGTCAAATGTATGCATTGTTTCGGGCTCCCTTACCACTTGCAATAATTATTACACATGATCCTGCGATAATAACCACTCAAGGCGAAAATATGCATGATCCTTAGCATAAATTTTGTAATGATTGTTAAACTACTGGAAACATGCATGATCTCGAGCACACAAAGAGATGCAAACACATGTGAGGCACAAACACATACTAATTCAAACTTTTAAATATTTTCTAAACATTAAAACTTATAAAACAACATGTTTTTTGTTGTTTGCAAGAATAGAGGCATTCTTGAAATCAATGTATTTTTGCATCAAAGGCCTCAGTTAACCTGTTTACAACCCAGTAGTGGCATAACTATGGTGATGTGTCTTATTCAATTCAAACTGTGACTTGTATTAACATTATAAAGATCAAGGAATGATGAAAAACAAATAGGAAGATAAAAACAAATTAAAATGACTCAACATACCATGGAAGAGAAAATAAGTAAAAAACCAGGTTGACAGATGGATGGGATGATGGAGAATAGAAGGAAGAGGTGAAGACCTAGGATTTAACAATATCCAAAAGTAACATTGCCTCCTTTTTATTTCTTCAAGATGAGAAACTTGGTTTGCTCCCTTGTCATGTGTTTTGAATGTCCACTATCAATGAACTATTGGTTCCGTTTTTTTTGAGCATAAAGTGCAAGTCCACATTCTTCCTTCTTTTGTTCTTCTTGTTTCCTTTTCCACACTTTTATGTATTCTTATCTATATTTCAAAATAAAATACTCTTCCATATTTATTATATTTCTTTTACAGTCATGTTCTATGTGCCCATAGTTATTGCACATATAACATTTAGTATTGTAATCAGGTAGGGGAGAAAATGAATTGTAGTTTCTATCAACAAACCCATGGGAACATCTGGTTTTGTTGCTCACTTAATCATTCTTTTCAGTTTTATAAGAACCTATATTTATATATTTCACATGATCACTTCCTGCATCAGTTATACAATCTATTTCTTTATGAACAAAATTCTTGCAAGACAAACAATAGCCAAGAAAGAGATTTTGGTACTGGTTTGTGAAAGGTATTTTTGGTGGAACATCTCTTCTAAACTCATTCTTGTGGGAAGAATAAGATTTATGTTGGTAATCAATTCCTTTCATGTTGCTTCTTTCATTGTTTATGGAGCCTTTGCAAATATTGACATAACTTTTAGGTTTTTCTTTATTTTCATTTTCTAATGGCTTTGTGACCTTAGTGCTTGCATCTCCCTCGGGGGTCTTTTTTTTTGTTTTTTATAGACAAGACATGTCTTGATGAATGGTGATCGTTGGAAACTAAGACCTATCTTGATGAATGATGAATTTTCTTCTTCTATGAGTTTGGATATTTTCCTTCTTCACCTTGTCATTGCATTCATAGATTTTTTGAAGTTTGTCCCATATTTCGTTTGTTGATCCACAACACATAACCTTGACAAACTGGGATTTTGATAGACCACACAATATGGCATTCATGGATTTTTCATTAGGCTCACTGGGATTCTTTCTGGCCACATCTGTTGGTGGAGTTGTTAGGGTTGTATAACTATTCACAACAGATTTTCAAATATCAAATCTAAGAGCCATTATATAATTCCACTTCCTTATACTATATAATGCATAGTTTGTTTCATCAAGCAATGAACCCTTGTTTGTGAAGAAACCTTCTTGACTAGCCATGTGTTTTCCTGATATCTACCTTCCAACAATTGGACTGTTTCATCAATCATTCATTAACTTTAAAACAATAAACACATGTAAACTCAAATCACAATACATAGAGTTTAATGAGGAAACTCTTGCGGGATAAAACCACAAAAAATCAAGCTTTATAAATGTATGTAGGCACCAACCTATTGTTGAAAATCTTGCAGGAACCAACCTACTAGAGACATCAATCTCCTTAACTGAGCACCAACTCAACAAGATGTAGTCACCAACCCACTGTTACAATATTTGCAGAAACCAACATGTTGGAGACACCAATCCCCTCACCTAAGCACCAACTTAGAAAGATATATGTAGACACCAATCCAAGATCCTCATATGCAAATTAATTTTGACCTCACCTGCATGATTCATTCCACAGACAATCCTTCAAACCCTAGTCACATGTAGCCTTCATGCCCTAGCGAGCCTCATAACATCATTCCTAGAATATGATCCCAAACTGCAACATCAAAACCTCAAAACGACTCACATTCCAACATAACAACCTCTAAACAATGCACATTATAGCATCACATAACTTCATTCCTTCATAGAGAACCTTAAGAACAAGAAAATCCCAAGAAAACCTCTTAGAATTATTAAGCACACCTTTAGATCCCAAAAGTGTAGATTTTAACCTTATACAACTATTTACTGCAAACATATTTTCAATAAAAGAACAAAAATGATACAATGGAAAATACACACATTACACAAATATTTTTCCCTAGGAAACCCAAAATGGGAAAACCAACATATTCTATATTCATTCACATCATACATTGTTTACAATATAATATAAAAATAGGATCTTATAGCATCCAAAACCATAATCCAATAACTTTGATGAGTCAACAACCCTTCCTTAACCAAAAATAGAAAACCATCGACAAAAATCATATGCCGAAAAAGAACCCAAAAATGGACACAAAAAAACCACCAAGTCCATTTTTTTTCAAGGGCACTTTCCCCGAACCCTCCCTTTAACCATCCATATAGGGGAGCTCTACCTCCCTATGACCCCCTGAGAAAGGGGGCGCTCCACCCCTTTCTTACCCCCCTGCACTCCTGATGCAATGTAGACACTAGTTCTAACGATGCAAATAATATAACAAATACCCAACAAAAAGGACACTCTAGCTCCTTTAGTGCACCTCAAAGAACTTTTGTGCACCTAAAACTTGATATTTTTCTTGGTAACACTACAAATGCACACATTTATATTGTATTTATAGTAATTATGTCCCCACTTCTAGGACCGACATATAAATATTGGCTAAGTCAACCTAAATTTTCTTGTTGGGTTGTCATACGGAAAAAAATCATATCCCCTCAATCCTAGAGAGTTAGAGGGAATGTCATATACCATTGGAAATTTATCAGAATAAGGTTTCCAACCATATGACATATGATCCAATTTGAGATATGTATCTAGGGTAAAAATACCTTCAAATATATGGTATCCAATCTGAGCATCAAAAATCCAAATACAATATTTCCAATAATCTCCATCTTGCAATCTTTATATTGGACATTCATAGTCTCCCCCTATCTTTGAAATCAATGAGAAAAATATATCCAACATTCATTTCATATTCCCTAGAGAAATTACACAATTAATCGGGTGCGGAATAAATTTATTCAATCATGAGAAAGTTTCACCATTCATACATGCAAATGAAATCCAACCCTTTACCCTTACGTAAATAAGCCAAAATGTCAAATGAGAAAGTATCATGTTTTACCCAATAACTATTGGAATATAAGAAATCAATTCTCTAGAAATGTTTCAAGAAACAATATTGAAACAAGGAACTTCCTCCTTTAAAAACATAATCATTCATTCAAGATCTTTTCTTCCAGCCAAGTAACAAAAATGATGCAACCAATTTTGAATAGAGGTAATACCATTAGCTGATAATGTCAGGTTGAATATTTTATATCTCAAGGTTCATCATTTCTATGCAATGAAGCAACTTAAAACAAGATTTAAAAGAGAACAAATGCTCAATTAATGCGTGGAAAAAAATAATATTTGTAAGGGAAGTTAATGCATCACATCAATGCATCATTTCTCATAAATGACTAATCACCAATGGAATGTAGCAGAAAAAACCAATACTAGATACTATATAGCATTCTCTATCTTGTAACATTGTGAACTCAGAAATATTTGAAATGCAATCTCATCCTGTCATATGTCAATGTATCATTTTTTCACACATATTTGTCTATTAATGAGCATATTTCAAGTACTAAGTCAACCATTTAATCAACAACTAAAGGTATTGGAAATGTTATAAATTTTTTGTTGTGAACCAAGGAACATTAATTTTGTGATCACCAAAGGTAAAATCAACACAGAGAGAATTCTCAATATGTATCATGTATAAACCCCCAATCAAACTTGTATGTAATATAGATCCAAATATTGATCATTCATTCATTGTAAGATTGTTGAGGTAATAATTTGTCAAATGCATGTATCAACATGTCACAAAGGTGGGATTCAAACCTAGGTATAGAGGATAAGAATCATTCCTCCCAACCACCCAAACTAAACCCATAAGTAGATTTTAGGCCATGATTGAAACAATTCTCAAGCCAATACTTCAAAAGTAGAATTGAGGCCTAGATAATATTTATAGTCACAACAAAAGTATAAGATGAGTAACACATTGGGTTGCAATAAAGGATTTGTAACCTAAAACATATCCAAGGCTCAAGCCTACCACACCAAGGTTAGTCCAACTGAAAGAAACATTAAGCCTTGGCGAGACCATCAACAAAGAGAGATAAAAAAATAGATGGAAGACAATATGCATTGCAAAACAAAATTGAAGAAGCATTGACGTGTGATCCTCAAGCGGAATTTCACATAAATGTCAATACAACCTTGACTTAAGTGAGAATGTCCCCTTAGAAAGAGGTGTGGATTGTGATTTAATATTTTAGATCATTCATCATGTTCAAATTCAAACCATGAAATCATTTGTTTGATAATGTAATAACCAAAATTTTACAGCAAATACTCATAAGATGTCAACGTGTTGAAGTGTTACTCATAAGATGTCAAAGTTTTAGAGTACTTCATATGTTAGAATTCCATAAATTCCACTGTGAACATTTACCACATGAAATATGTAGAGTGTAACTCATCCTCATGACTATCAAAGTTTAGATAATAAATAATACATAAACTATTCAATATATGAAACCAAATTTCAACTTCAATGCCACCAATTCCTATATTGTTGTTGTTGTTCAGATTTGATCCCTTATTGTATCACACTAATTTTACTTCCAAGATTTGTTGCAAATAAGAAAAAATAAATGCATGTCACACTTAATGCACTACCTCTAAGATAGATTCAATATGGAAACCGAATCAAGCCATGGTCAAATACTGAGCAACAAACACAATAATTTTCTACAACATTCCCATGCATCTATAGTGCAAATACTCAACACAAAGACAAGAAATCCCTAAGCATATTGTAGTAAAACTTGATTGTGAGTAAGTGGGAAGTTGTCACATACCCACTACCTAAATTGGATTTTTCTGGTCTTCTGCCGGACCAGAACCTCTAATTATCCATGGAGGCCCAGCGTACGCTGGCTCTTTCACTATCCTTCTCCGTTCCCATGTGATCACGGGTCATGTTCACGGTTCAATTTGAATGCAGTGCCTATTTGTATTTCGCGCCTCGGTGCTACAGTAATGTCTAAACATTTGAATCTGCAAGCACCGAACCCCGACAGGGCTAGCGACTGACCAATGGGGACAAATCCCTACAGGGTCAGCAAATGGCCAATAGGAACAAATCTCAATAGGGGTAGAAAACCGCCAGTGAGAACAGGCCCCGTCGTGCGGTTAAGTGGAATACAGGTGGTG
>JASDQU010208204.1:10707-25850 GCA_032191745.1 Picea mariana | reverse complement strand
GCTCTTCATGTTCTTATCTATTCTTAGAGTAGATTAATATGTCATCAATGAAAACTAGTACAAATTTATCTAAAAATTTACTGAGTACATTGTTCATTAAGCACATGAAAGTGGCAGGGGCATTGGTTAACCCAAATGGCACTACCACAAACTCATAATGACCATACCGTGTCCATAAAGCAGTTTTATGGATGTCTTCACCCTTGATTCGGACTTGATGGCATCCCAACCTCAAGTCAATCTTTGAGAAAATAGATGCGCCTCCCAACTGATCGAATAGATCATCAATCCTGGGCAAGGGGTACTTGTTCTTTATGGTTACTTTATTAAGTTGTCTATAATCTATACACAGTTTAAGGGTGCCATCCTTCTTTTTTACAAACAGTATTGGTGCTCCCCATGGGGACACGCTGGGTCGAATATAACCCTTATCCATCATTTCCTTCAATTGTAATTTGAGTTCCACTAACTCAGGTGTGCTCATCTGGTAGGGTGTCTTAGACACTGACACCACTCCTGGTGCAAGCTCTATCGAGAAGTCAATGTCTCTTCTCAGAAGTAGGCTTGGTACTTCCTCCAGAAACACATGTCTGTATTCTCTCAGGATAGGGTGATCATCAGGGCTTGGTTTAGCACCTTCAATTGTTTTTAACACCTGTATTACATATAGGGGACATCCCTTTCGGCAATAATTTCTCATTTGCAGGGATGATATTTGCCTGACCGAGACCGGTTTTTGGATCCCTTGAAGGGTTATCCTTTTTCCTTCTTTGCTCACACATTCTAAGGTTTTATGGTAACAATCCAATTTGGCTTTATGGGTAGCCAGCCAGTCCATACCAATTAATAGGTCGTATGATCCCAGGGGTAATACGTTAAGGGTCGCTTGGGTGGGGAATTCACCCAACATTAATTGGCAGGTTGGTATGACCTCTGCTGCCCTTCTTTTGGTGCCAGTGGCTAACTGTACCAACCATGGCTTGGTTTGCTTCTGTGGCTGTAGTTTACACTTATTAACAACTTTAGGGGCTATATAACTCAAATTTGAACCAGGGTCAATCAAAATAGACACCATATGGTTGAAGATCATACCTTCTATTTCCACCACTAAAGCTTGGTGGTCATCTTGGTTATTATCCAAGGCTCCATAAATCTGTGGCACACTCCTTGCCACATCATTGACTGTGGTCACTTCCTGAATGTTATAAAATTTTCGACTGTTCTGTTGTCGGTGTGGACAGTCTCTCAGGAGATTCTCTTCTCTGCAACCCCATCATTTTAGAGGTTCTCTCTTTGAGTTATTAGTCTTCACTGATATGGGTCCAGAAGTTTTATTTCCGTCCACCGAGGGAAAGTTCTGTTGGAGTACACTCCGGGTTGGAAAGTTCATTCTGGGGTTCTTTTTGTAGTTTTTAAATCCTAAGGATTTGCTCCCCTTTTTCTAAAATCTTGAACCACTCTTCTGTTTCCAGTCTCCACGAGACTTTGCCCGATGTCCATATTGTTCATGACAATATGTTTCCTTTCGTATAGTGTCTTCTAAGGTCTTTGGATTGTCAAATTCAATTCGGTTCCAGTATTCCTTGGGTAGCGCACTGATTAAGCGTTTCTCTTTTGCCTTCTCTGCTTTGATGTAGGGTACATATCTCAATAAGTCGAGGAATTTGTTGACATATTCCTCTATAGTGAGTTGTCCCAGTTTGCGTTCATAAAACTCTTTAGCCTTCTCGTTGAAATATCTTTCCGACAAATACTTTTCCGGAAGTACTTCTCAAACCGTTTCCAAGACAGATCCTCCTCGCAGACCCCTTTCATGCTCTTAAGATCTTCCCACCAGATGGAATCCTTTCCATTCAGATTGAAAGTGGCCACTCGAGCCTTCAAATTCTCTGAAAAATCATGGACTCTGAAATATTTCTTCAGTCCAAGTAGCCAGGCCTCGGCTTCCTCTCCCTTCTTTATCTCACCGTCGAAGGAAGGAGGTTTGGCCTTTCTGAATTCCTTAAATTTATGACTATTGGAAGTCTTTTTCTTCTTCTATTTTATTTGAGAATAGGAACTGGTCCTGCTGCTGGAAGAGCCTTCTGAATCACTAGCTTCCTTCTCAGTGGAATCGTCCAGCATGGGTCCTTTACCTCTGGGATGGACCTTTCTTGAGGTGCTCCTCTCAGTATGGCCACTGATATGACCATGTTTATGCACTTCGGGTTCATGCTGCATTTGTCGTTGTAGGTTGGATAAGCTCTGCAGTAACACTGCATTAATTTCAGTTTTCTTTTCTTGTTCTTTCATCATCCTTTCATTGTCGGCCTTCTAGCTTTGCAACTCAACCATGAGACTCCTCAAAGTCTCGGCTAGGTCTAGAGGGGTTCCTATCGCTCTTCTTTCATCAGACTCTTCATCTCTATTGTGGGAGCCTTCTCCCATATCTTGGTGAGTCACCATTCTCTACGTCTATAAATTCTAGCGGCTGATCGTCCGCTTAGGTGAAAAGACAAACGTTGATTGTTAGTCAAGAGTTAGATATATTTTTATAGTCTACACATAATTTATGACTCATTCACATGCATACACAGTCAGGTTTTAGTTTCCAAGTTTTCAATCCTAGACAAGAGAGTTACTTTAGGGGGTTACTCTTCGTAGGATTACTTCAAACGGAGTTTATGCGCAACTTGTTCATGAGCCCAATCAGGACGAGTGTTGTAACCATGCTCTGATACCACTTTGTCACATACCCACTACCTAAATCAAATTTTTCTGGTCTTCTGTCGGACCAGAACCCCTAATTATCCATGGAATCCCAGTGTAAGCTGGCTCTTTCTCTCTCCTTCTCCATTCCCATGTGATCGCGAGTCATGTTCACAGTTCAATTTGAATGTAGTGCCTATTTTTATTTCATGCCTCGGCGCTACAGTAATGTCTAAACATTCGACTCTACAACCATCGAACCCAGACAGGGCTAGCGACCGACCAATGGGGATGAATCCCTACAGGATCAGCAGATGGCCAATAGGAACAAATCTCAACAGGGTTAGAGAACTACCAATGAGAACAGGCCCCTCCGCGCGGTTAAGTGGAATACAGGTGGCGAAAAGGGAAAATCGACACGATAGTCAACATGACGGGAGGGGGGCCCCACTTCACNCAAAATGGCAAGGGGGGTCCAGAATCCACTTGAGCACCGTTGATCATGATGAGTTAATCTCGACCGTTCGAGAGTTGCGTGTCCAATTCTAGACCCCTCCCCCCCATTAAAGGCAGAATGGCAAGGAAGCTTCAGAATGAATCCTCAACTGTAGATCTGAGCGGGTGGACTCTGGCCATCTAGATCTGCTCGCTACTTACCTTTATGCGCATTCGCACCCCAGCGTAAAGCTGGCATCTCTACCTCACATAGGATGGTCATCCCAGACCCAGGATCCTTCGAGAGGATCCTGACCATTCATCAGATCCTGACCACATGCTAACATCTTGAGGTTTACAAGTCTAGACTTTGGGGATTGAGAGCACGGTGAAGCATGTCCCTTTGGTATCCCAAATTCTGAAATGCCAAAGTGTTGAACGAACCTCAATTGGATATTATCTCCTTGGGTTAAGCATTGGTCGATATGACCTCTTCCCATATGACCACAACCTCTCTTCTGTCAGGATTTATCAAGGTGAGAGCCTGAGCTATTGCCAACAGGTCTCCTGAATCCCCGATTCTCGATTTCCCTAAATGGGTAATCTCTCGACATGTCACCTCCTTAAATCAGACAACCCACAACTACTCTGGGGTTTCCACCTTGGAGAGTCTCGATCCCTTGTCACCAGAAATCTCAATTTTGCGATCCCCGATTTCCCATAATGGGAGATCTTACGACATGTGGCCTCCGTTAATCGGACAACTCAGGTCTATCCTAGGATTTCCACAATGGAAAGTCTCGATCTCTTGTCAACAGGGATCCCGATTTTGTGATCCTTGATTTCCCGTAATGGGAGATCTTATGACACGTGGCCTCCATCAATCAGACGTCTTAGGTCTATGCTGGGATTTCCACAATGAAAAGTCCCGATCTCTTGTCAACAAGGATCTCGATCCCGTGATTCCCGATTTCCTGAAATGGTTGATCTCTTGACGCATGGCCTTCGTCAATTGAATGGCCTAGATCTATTCAGGGGTTTTTCACCCCTATACACTGGAGTCTTAACCCTCGGGTAACTCCTGACAGATCCAACGGTTGTTGGGTTTTTCAGTCAATATCTGACGACTCATAATGGTTCCTACCCATGCATTCTTCCATGACTCCCTGGGCATGGAAAAGATCCACAGTCCAGATACTCTCATGAACCTTGGGGATCTATGGTCCTAAAATCTTCGCTACCCACAAAGACACAGAAAAACCAAGTGGTAAGGCATTTAATGCCCTACTTTCTCCTACTAATCTAACGGTCGTGGGTGATCGCACGTTCCCCAAAGAAATCTCATCCGTCGATTAGTACCTATAAGGTTAAGGAACTTAAATTTCCAGCTCCTTCCTCCAATCTGACGGTTGTGAGTGACCACATATCTCCCGACGGGATCTCATCCATCGATTTGTTACTTTATCCTTATGCTGTCATCTCGGTTTTCAAGAGGATCGTTCCTCCTTATGCAAGGTTACTAAGGCCTTACACCTTCACAACTGCCTTCCCAGTTCTTGATGGGTTTTTCAAGGAAGGTATTTCTATGAGGAGATTTACTCAGGGTACTACCTGAGGTATGGAAGGATGTCGTCCTCCCGAGAACCAGACGTGAAGTCTGAATTGATCAGTACGCACACAAATAACAAATTCATGAAGACATAAATCATACGTAGTCTTTCCATATGAATATACAACTACTAGTACTGATAAAAACACCATACAGTCATTCTTATAATGAAATCATTCACAGTTTCACAACTTATGAGCATAATTAATCAGAATAAGCACATATATATATATCAAGATGCCAGAGGAAAAACACTTATCAGAGATAACACCAGGGTCAAGAAACTGTTGAGAGGGGTGCTCGTTTCCACCCAATCGTAGGCTTAGTGACTCCCAGCAGATTTACCACTAACCACCCCCGAGATGAGACCACGATGCTGTGAGATTGTGTCTTCATTTGCCAGTGACCAGGAGAGAAGGTTGCAATCCTTCCTCTCTACTATCACTCACTCTGCATAATGCCAGAGTTCTCCCCTCACGTCTTCCTCTGCAATCGCTTCTACCCCATGCCTTATCCTCTTGCGAGGTTGCATGTGGCGCGATTACCCTCGCGCTGATCAAGCCTGATGGCTCTACGGATGGGAGGTTCACCTCCCATCCCTCATTAAGCCATCTACCTACCAGCCTGTGAGGCATTTAATTCAGGGCCAGCGAGCCGTTTTTGGTTCTCTGGGCTAGTGGAGTCCAAATATGGTATTAATTATCGGTGGAAGTTAATGCCACCTATTCAGGTGCCTTCCACCGCCATCGTGGTCTCTTTTTCTGCACATCCCCTCTCAACAGTCCTGCAATAAATTCAAAATGTTATTCCATTCATTGATTTTTTCCTCAAGGTCCATTTACATCACATATTCACATTTATGAGTTCACCATAGTTCTTGGCCAGTCCAGTTATATTTACAAGCTGGGGAAAACAGGGTGTTATAGAAGTCAAAAGAATACCTAAGCATTTTTCTTTGGACCAAATAAATAATAACATTTCCAATATGTGTTTGCATGTAATATCATCATTTAGAGAGTGATCCGAAACTTGTAAGTGACATGTTGGATTCTGCAACAATATCATACTCAACAATTTTCATCTCCATATTTTTCTTTCCAATTTATCTTGGAAAAGGAAAAAATATATTAACTGATTACAAAATTCTTGTGATAAGATTCCTATAGCGATTGGAAATGAATTCAAATATGGACCTTCAACTTCATTCCCACTGGAGTAGACTTCTTTATAAGAGGTATATGAACTATTTCTGACTGACTCTTTTACTTCTTCTTGTGAGACACAATTTTTACATTCATAAGACATTTATGATAGTTGTACTCTATTAATTTTATTTATATTAAATTCATTTTCTTCATTGGGATACAATACTTCAATTAAAATATACACATCGGAGACATTGCCATAAAAACCTACTATTGACCAATTATCTGCAAATTCTTTCATTTCAAGCATTCCTTCATTTTTTTTTGGCTTAGAGCATAATGTCCTTGTTTCTTGTAGATAAAAAAATAATCTGATTTCTTTGGATTCTTTATTTTCTTGACATACCTATAATCTCTATAAGGTCTTTGATAGCGAGAAAACCACCGTATGACTACACTAGGGTTCATAATGTAGGCAGATCAAATAACCGTCTAAAATTCAACTACTTCTCTAACTACCCCAAACATACCCAAAACTCATAGAAGGAAAGAAAATATGAGGAAGGTCAGGTAACTATACCTCTATTCCGCGTCCGATGATGACCTCCTTGTGCTTGGAAGCTTCACTGACTGGCGCCTCCTCCCAAGGCTGGCCTACATCCAAATATGGATAAACAAGAAATGACAAGGATGCTATTCCATATAAAAATTAGGGTTAGATGTTAGAACATAAACCAATAAAATAATTTAGTACACCATGATTTGGGACAGGAAAAGTAATTATTTTATTAATAACTCAATGATTATACCTTTACAATCAAAGTTGGCTACCACTCTGCGAACCTGGTTTGGGATCCTCTTCACCAAGCTCCAAGTGCACCTTTGTAAGGCTTCTCCTCTCAACCTTTTGATCTGTTCTTGGGAAGTGAATGGGTTCTTATGGAGGAAGAATCACTAATGGGAAAATGCAGAGGCAATTCTCACAAAAGGGGCTGCAATAACTTGGGCAAGGAGGGGATGTGAAATGGGAAAAGTTTCCTCATTCTTATGTCTATTTGTGAAATGATACCCCAATACCTCCTTTTATATGCCAAAAGGATGGTTATTCAGTTGGGTGATGGGCTATAGCAAGTTGATTGGTTGGGAAACCTCCAATAGCCCATCAATTTCAACGAATTCCTGGTAACTTTTTTTTTTTCCAACTTTTGCAAGAATATGCGGGCTGTAATGGTGAAAAATGCATATGTACATGGGTTTTAGTGGTTCAACAAACATATGTATGTGGGAAATAGTGGAGCAGGGTGCGTACATCTTCAAAATTTTTTTTTTTTAGAAGAGTAACTCAGCAGTGCTTTGGCAAAAAATGCAAGTAAGATGGCCAAAAGCTAGGTATGCATGTGAAGAGAAATTTAGGGTTATAACAGATTCCCCCTAATGTGTGAGGTCAGAAGAGAATTTGATGTCCAAAACACATTACAAAATATTCACCAATGTATGAAGTCGAGTGAGCCCAGGACCAGAGTTCGGGAGGTGCCATCTGCAAAACAACAATTGTCTCTCCGAGGTGGGAATACCCATGCTCAGGATGAAATAAATCATGGTTTCCAATCAAATAAACTACAAATCCATGTCATATAACTATATAAAGTATATACGCGAGGAATACACAACGGATCTACATCTCAAAACTAGTCAAAGATATACAAGTAGAGTATCCATCTTCGAGAAGCTAGTGATACTTGATGGTTGGAGATGAGGCCTTCAAAGCTCGAGAAACAACTTCAATATCTTCACAAATCAGGTAGGAGTACAATGTGAGTGTATGAATTCACTACCCTAAGGTCTTCAACGACCCATCGGGAAAAGACATGAGGATCTCAACGATCCTGCAAAGAACTTCATCGATTTTGAATCAAGACTTGATTGGAATCTTGGCATGGATGAATCATGAGGTCAAGAGACAAACTATAGAAAGGAAGACTCAGGTTGCATGAATCTTCCCTTGGAAAAAATCATGAGAGATGATCAGACTCAGGAAGCGTGACATTGACATAATTTCACGATGTAGGAGGCAACACAAACTCTCCATGTGTTTGGAAGAGTAACCAAACAAAGAAGGACACAACTCTATGTAGCAAGAACAGCTTTCTAAGGTCATACTAGATCCCAATTCTTGATGACCAAATGAAAGAATGTGATTTTTCCAAGGGCAACTCATTGTGCTACCAAAAAAGAATATATATTTCCCGTCCCCTCTTTTTGGGTGTTTTTATTTTTTTTGTCTTTTTCAATTTTTAAAGAGCTTGAAAAAAATAAAAGAATGCTACGTTACAAAGGAGGAAGGAGTGTCTCAAGAAAGAATACTAGTTCCAAGCACAAGGAACACACTAATTCTTAGAGAAAGAAGACATGTGCAAGAAAAGGACACTTGGGGAAAATTCCTCCATGGGTCGAGGTGTCAGGTCGCAGAGGCAAAGTGCTATGAGGCTTTCGTATAAGGCATGATTCAAAGGTTAATTTGAGAGAAACATGGAGCCGAAATTAGGCCAAATATGCAGACATGTAAATGCGATTAACAAGACACAATGAAACCCCCTTCAATGTATTTTTAACGAGCCCAGAGAAGGTAAGATCAATAGTTTTTTCACGTTCAGAGAGTCTGAAAAAAACATAAAAGAAGACTCCAAGGAGTACCTTTTTTGGAAATAGTCTAGTCGATTTGAAGGCAAGACCAATTTAACGAGTGTGAAGGAACAATGTCACTCGACGATCTTTTGAATTTTAGGGAGTCTGAAAAGAGCTTAACTATGGACTCAATGGGGGTTCCTTTTTTGTAAGTAATCTCCAAGGATCAAAAAAGGTGATAAACCAGAACCAAGGAGAATGTTCCTTTTTCATAAATTTAGTCCCTCGGGCCTGAAAAAGGGTTAAACTTATACCTAAGAATACTCTTCTAGCGAACCAAAGTTCCTAGAGTATACCTTTGTTCGTACAATTGACCATCCAGGCTGAAAAAGGGGAAAACTACCGTCGGACAGACTTGCCTTCAAATTTGAGTTTGGCAAGTGTGAAGGTCAACACGATCGCTTGACAATATTTTCATGTTTAGAGAGTCTGAAAGGGATTAAAGAAGACTCCATAAGGTCACTTTTTTCAGTTAATCCAGACAATATCGAAAAGCATAAATGTAGTCTCGTTGAATGTTTCTTTTAGATTTCAAAGCGAGCTTGAAAGACAACAAAGAATGCTCATTTTGGGAGTCCCGAGGGTGAGGCCAAGAGTGATAGTACATCAGACAACTGAGGCTCGATATCGTAACCATGACAGGACTAACAAGGACCCTCAAGGCTATAGTCATTACAGATGACATGGATGCCAAAATGCAACAAGGATCTATCTAAGGCATCCATGTAAAGGTAGGATATACCACCTAATTACGACACTTGTAAATAAGAAATGATGGTTCTGTGTCGCACTTCGGTGGGATTGATCCTATTGAAAATAAGAAAAGACAACGAGATCCAAAAAGTGGAGGTGAAATCTTAACTTATATGCAAAAATTTGAAAAAATGACTTTTGACCAAAGGACCTTGAAAGTGACCCATATCCCAAAAATTCACCAAACCATAGAAAAGTGTATCCTAACATCCCATAAAAAATGTGAGAATCGCAAATGATTTCCAGTCCATAAAAAATGACAAAGGGGTTCAACAAAGTGGAAAAAGGGGCAAAAAAAGTCTATAAATAGAAGCTGACAACTCATTTTCACCATTGCATTTTGAAAATTAACCAAAACGTAAAAAATCCTCTTTTCTAAAGAAGTGGATTTCGAGAGCTTCAGAGGACGAAACGAACTTCTGCTTGGACCAAGTAAGGACAAACTCATCCCTCCTGCATTTCCATTCTTCATTTATTATTTTATTTTTGTTTTTGAGGGGGCACACTCCCCTAAAAAGGGTGGCCTTGCGTGTACATGGGTTTTCTAAGGATAGCCCGCGTATGTATGCAAGAAAAAAATAGTCTTCCAGCGTACATACGCGATTGTGGCCAATACAGCTCGTGTACACCCTCAAAAGGCTTGAAAAAAAGATAAATCAAAAGCTAACTCTATTTTGAACTATCATGTAATAGGATGTATGTCCACTTGAGGGAGAGGTAACACAAGGATATTGATATACTGGTCAATGAGGAACCTATTTCCATTTCCACATTGAAACAATGTGGGCTTTGGAAGTTCTTTCGGTGTTCGTTTATGAGGGAAAAAAACAGGATACTAAATGCCCTGATTGACTATTGGCATCCATATGCAGAGGCATTCATGATGAAGGGGAATTCATTGAATTCAATGATTGAGGACATCTACTTCTTGACTAGCCTCTCGAGGAGAGGGGAACCACTCAATCTGTGCACTTCCCCCTCGAGCCTTTAAACATCGAAGACTACATCATGATGTACTGTGAGGCTGGCATTGAGAAGGTAGGTTCTCAAGTGCCCATTCACAAGGTCACCAACTTGTTAATGAGGGTGATCCTATTACTCATTGGGTAGATTATTAGATCCATGACCCTTCACTAGGCTTCCCAGGTGCACATGCATTGTACAATTTAGTGCCTAGAGGCACATATTTTCGACTAGTGTATGACCATTCTCACATGAATGAAGAGGCAACTGACAGAGTGCCAAGAGTGGAGCAATGAGAACTTTGGTTTTGGCACCATCATGTGCTCATTCTTCTTCGAGAGGGTTCCCAATCTAAGTCCCAGAGAGACTGTACGAGGGCATGTGGCCCCCTTCCCAGCAGTATGTAGATGGGCAACATTGCTGCCATGATAGGGGGGAGGGAGGGCCATAGAGGCCCTTGACAACAAGTTATTCGACTGGTGGGCATGACCGATTCCATCCATAGAGGACTACCCTTATGATGGAATCAACTTCTCCATAGACTTGGACATGCCCGTACATCCCAAAGAGGAGCGAGGAGAGCTAGGTACATGGTTTTAAAAGTTATTTAATTTTTAATTTATTTTATATATATAATTTTTAAATGCGTCAGAGTATTGAATCATGTCTTTATTATGTACATATGTGGGACTAGTGCACCTGATGGAATTCATGAGGACTCGACGACGTCCTTGACCAGAGGTGGGACCAGCAGCAGTCGACGAACCAACAGCCATATGGGGACCTCTAGCCAGAGAGGCTGAGAGAGTATTGATATGGGTGGATCACCTCACCGCGCTCACTCGAACAATTCCTATGGCTGAGATCGAGGATCTCCCACCTTCCATGTAGCCTCATGTAGTGGGGGTGCCACAAACTTGGGTCCAACTTTTTTGACGTTTTTCCAACTCCGTTGTTCATTATGGAAGGGCCAATAGGCCATGAGCTTAGATAGGCCAGAATTTTTATGTGCCAAGGGAACCTTTTGTATATTTTTTAGGGAATAATCCTCATGATGTATACCGAACCTTATTTTTTAAGGCGTCCGTGCTCACTTATGTACTCTTGACACTTTTGACATATATATATATATATATATATATATATATTTACATATTATTTCATCTTATGGATCACATTTTTTATAAATGTATGTACATGTCTATGTGTGTGCAACATGCCAATATAATTCTTTATTAGCTAGAGCATCTGTCATTTGATTTAATCTCTTGGGAACATGGATATACATAATGTAATCAAAGTAACATTCTAATAGATTTACCCTAAGGAAACGTCGGTGTAAAGTAGGATCATAAACAAAGTAAACTCCATTTAATTGGGACACAAACAACTGAGCATCTAAGTAGACCCAGAGGTGAGATATTTCATGCAACAAAGCGTCACAAAGAAAATCTATAATTGCGATGTACTCGACGACATTGTTTGTGGCATCACCCAGACAGATACCTATGGAAGATAGAAACTGGCCTCCAGGTGTGGAAATCACCCAAGCTGCGGAAGAAAGCCTTTGATTGTGTCGGTTAGCACCATCTGAAAACCCAATGAACACCTCTGATTCACTTGACATTTTCCACACTATAAAGGAAGATGTAAATAACTACACGCCCATAAAATGAAAAAAAGACAAAAAAATGTATAAGAACTATACATATGTACAAGAAGTCACCCAGGCGACCAACCTAAGAGTAATACTCCTTGAGGTAGAGCCCATTTCTAGGCTCTTCCAAGGAATTTCCCTCAAATTCAACCATATAGTAAACACCCTTCTTTAAGACCTCTTTCACAATGAAAGTTCTGAACCACATGGGTTTGAACTTTCCTTCCCCAAGGGGATCTTTGTCTTGATCATAGATGAAGACAATATCGCCTTCGTAGAAAATTTGAGGATGAACAGACCGATCATATTGACACTTGACTCCTTTCTTATGATCCTCATTTGATGAGGCTACATCACAACGTTTCTCATTAAGTTTCTCGAGATATAATAGGCATTCCTCAAGTGGTGAAGTGTCTGGCAGTAACTCCACTACCAACTTTAAAGACGGTATATGGCACTCAATAGGTAAGACTACTTCCATCCTTTATACGAGTTTAGAAGGTGAGAATCTGGTGGAATTCTTTACAGAAGTTTGATAGGCCCATAATGTTGAGTACAACATCAACTGCAGATTTGAATTGGAAGAATTGATTGTCCACTGAAGAATAGTCTTGAGCGACTTATTCATAGCTTCCACCTGACCATTTTCCTGTGGGTAGTAGGGTGATGAATGTTCTTTCCTCAACCCAAGCTTTGATTTTAACTCAGACATCATTTTGTTTTGGAAGTGACTTCCATGGTCAGTGGCAATCTCCTTCGGGATGCCAAACCTTGCTACTATATGGTTAAAAATGAAGAGAGTTGTTGTTTCTCCATCATTGTTAAATGTTGGCATAGCCTCGACCCACTTGGTGAAGTAGTCTACTGCTATGATGATGTAATGATTCCCCTTGGCAGAAGCTAGGTGACATGTAGTGAAACCAATCCCCCACTTAGTGAAGGGACCATTAGAGATGACGTGAAACATGGGAGAAGGATGTGCCCACATCTTCTGAGAGAAGATATGACATGGGTGGCATTTCTTGCTCAACACAATATTTGATTAATGTAGGCCAAACGTAACCAACACATAGAATATTTTGGGCTATTGCCAACCCAAAAATATGAGAACCACATGCTCTAGTGTGGAAATCATTCAGAATGAGCTCTGCTTCCTCATGTATAAGGCACCGACAAAGAATGCAATCTACACCTTGACGATACAAAGTGTCATTGAGTATGAGATAGTTTCATGCCTGATGGAGAATTCATCGATTCTCATTGCGAGAAGAAGAAGTAGGGAACTTCAAAGTATGGATATAGACTATTATAACTCCATACCAGGGGTCTGAAGATGCGATCAGAAAAAGATCTTCTTTGATAGGCAATTCTTTGGGCATGTCATCGCTAGATTTAATCGGAAGTTCCGAAATAAGTTCCACAAAGACCAATAAATTTTTGGATTTTGTGGAAAAAAAATCCAAGTCAAATTCCTGGAGGATTACAATACATATACTGATATTTCTGCCAATGACCCATCATGTCAACACGTTTTGAAATGGATTCATGATGACAATTACGGTGGTCTTGTGAAGAAGAATGTAATGACAGAACCACTAGACAACATGCACTGCTTCCAAAGTAAGCTTCTCAACATGAGAATAGTTGAGTTCCAGCCCAACCAGGCCTCAGCTCTGGTAGTAAATAACATGCTCCTCAAGCAGATCGTTCTCTTGAACGAATACCATGTTGATGGTCGACTCTGCAGCTACCAAGTACAACAAGAAATCTGTGTTATAATCAGGAGGTCGGAGTAGAGGGGCACACGTAAGGGTGTGTTTCAATGCTTCAAAAGAGCAATGAGTGACTTTGTCCCAATATAAGAGGACCCCCTTTTATAATAAATGCATGAACCCTTTAGTGATCTCAACGTAGTTCGCAATGAAACACCAAAGAAATTTTTCTTTCCCCTGTAATATCTGAAGTTGAGGTATTTTTCACGGGGGAGGAAACTAAACTATCACCTCAACCTTAAGAGGATCGACCATGATTCCTATTGTCAAAACAATGAAACCTAAGATATGACCTGACGTCAATAAGAAACTACATTTGTTAGGATTCAAGTGAATCCGATAGTAGCGATATTGTTCAAAGATTAGTTGGAGGTGTGTGGGATGATTAGATCTCTTGCGAGAGCCTGATGAGAGATCATCAAGATAAGCCTTGACTATATGTCTAAGGTCGTGGAAAGAAAAATACATGGCCCGCTGAAAAGTGTCTCCAACGTTCTTCATGCCAAAAGGAATTTTATAATAAGAAAATGTGCCCCAAGGATAGATAAAAGCTATTTTATGCTGGTCTTCAGGTTGGATATGAATTTGGTTATATCCCAAAAAACCATCCATGAACGAAAAGACCTCACAGCCTACGCATTCATCGACAATATGATCAATGAATGGGGTGGGAAAATTATCTTTCATACAACCCTTGTTCAAGTCATGGAAGTCTATGCACACGTGAATCATACCCTATTTTTTGTTAGCCAAAACGGGATTTGACACCCATTCCGTCAACTTTACGGGGTAGATAAAACATGCTTTAAGTAGTTTCTCTACTTCATCCTTAATCGCTACCTCTTTCCAAGGATTCACCGGACGAATATTCTGCCGGACCAGCTTGGCGTTAAGATAAGTCGTTATCTCATGCTCGAAAATTCTTGGGTCTATGTCTGGCATTTCCTCGTAAGACCAGGTAAAAACATCGCATAATTATTTAAACAACTCTATATAAATTCTAATATCTTTGGGGGAGTATTCTACTCCGACGATGCTAGGGGTTTTGTAGATGTCTATGGGAATCATTTCAGCCATACTTGCCATATTACACTCGATGTAAACTGCGTGCGTAGCTAGAGGGTTAAGAGGAAAAAACTTATCTCCAGCCATGCTCAAAACAAATTCACCTACCTCTACATGACGCTAGGGGTTTTGTAGATGTCTATGGGAATCATTTCAACAATACTTGCCATATTACACTCGGCATAAACTGTGTGCATAGCTAGAGGGTTAAGAGGATAAAACTTATCTCCAGTCATACTCAAAACAAATTCACTTGCTTATATTCTCTTTAACTCTAGGAGGAAGTATGATCTATGATGGATATCATCCTAGGGCTTTCTGGACCAGTCAATGCCTCAAGAATCACCTCGTCTAAGGAAAATACCAAGTCT
>JASDQU010208203.1:15425-26863 GCA_032191745.1 Picea mariana | reverse complement strand
GATCGTTGAAGAAAGGTGGTGGAAGGCACCTGGAATGGTGGCGTTAACTTCCACTGAACCAAAATGTATTTGGTATTCATTGGCCTGGAGAACCAAGAGCGGATCGCTGGCCCCGGAATGAATTACTCATCAGGTTGGTAGGTGAAGAGGCTCCTCATGGGTTAATGAGGGATGGGGGGTGAACCGCCCATCCGTGGAGGCCTCAGACCTAACCACCGCAGGGAAATTCATGCCACACGCAACCTCGCCAGAAAAAAAAAGGCAGGTAAAAGGTGTGGAAGGGGGACGCGAGGGGGATGCCAGGTAAAAGGTGTGGAAGGGGGACATGAGGGAGGATGGCAGGAAAATCTCAAAAGAACTCTGGAACAAAATATAGAGTGAGTGATAGCAGAGACGGAGGAGAGTAACCTTTGTTCTCGATCGCTGAAGAACAGAGACAGAGAGTCTCAAGCATCGTGATCTAGCTCGAGGGTGGCTAGTGGTAAATCCATTCGGAGTCACTGAGCCTACGGTTGGGTGGAAACGAGCACCCCTCTCAGCAGTTGCACCAAACTCGGTGTTTTTCTGATAAGTGTTTTATATCTTGTATCTTGAAATTTATATGCTGACATGTATGCTCATAGTCTGTACAATTCTGAATGGTTTTAGTATAAGACTATCTGCATGGTGTTTTGATCAGAAATCATGGCTGCATGCTTTTATTGGAAAGACCACGTATGGCTTATGTTTATATATATATATGGTTTTCAAAACCTGGTGTAAATTGTCGAGGACCCAAAGGAGGATGTTATAGTTTAAGTCTTAAAATCTTGCACGAGGGAGAATGGTCCTCGTAGACTCCAACATTTCGACATTTCGATACCCGAAATACCCAAGGGCGAGTTCCCTTGTACTCACAAGTCTCGAAACCCCGACTTACGAAATCCCAAAATATTAGTGTGGGGGTAAATTAAGAGTTTTCGGAGTTTCGGCACCCGAAGTATCTAGGTGGGAGTTCTCTTATACTCGCAAGTCCCGAAACCCCGACCCGCGAAATCCCGAAATGACAGTGTATGGATGAGTTAGGACCTTTCGGTGGTTCGGTACCCAGGATACCCTCCCTCTTGTTAAATGCACGAATGATATCCTTTCGGAGGATCTGGGGTCAGTTACGACCGTAAAATTGAATGAAGGAATGTAGGAGATAATGCCTTGACCCTTTTTTTTAACCTTCACAAGTAGCGAAGAAATCGGGACCATCGATCCCAAGACCCATGGGAGCGCATGGACCGTCCAGCTGTAGAGTACACGTGGTGGTCGGTAAGCGTTTCGGCACTCGGGGAACTAGAGGGTAAGAACCCTTGTCCTCATGATTCACGAAATCCCGACATACGAAACCTCGAAATGACGGGGCGTGGACAAGTTAAGATGATTCGGTATTTCGGCACCCGGGATACCTAGAGGCAAGTCCCTTGTACACGCCAGTCCTGAAATCCCGATGGGTGAAATCCTGAAAGGACAATGCATGGACATGTTACGATATTCGACATTTCAGAAATCGAAATACTCAAGGGCGTACTCCCTTGTAATCGCAAGTCCTGAAATCTCGACTTGCGAAGTCCTGATATGGCCTAGTGCGCATAAATCTGATACTTCGGTGTTTCGGCTTCTAGAGTGCCGAAAGGCATGAACCCCTTGATGTTTTATAACGCAAAATCCCAAAAGGAGAAACCCCGAAATGAGCTTAGAAATGATTACCGGTTTCGGAGTTTCGGCTCCCGGGAAAGCTAAGTGCGAGACCTCCTGTCTACGCATATCTCGAAATCCTGGCATACAAAACCTCGAAATAATAATAGCACAGATGAGGTAGGGTGCTTCGGTATTTCGGCACTCGGGATACTTAACGGTAAGTTTTCTTGTGCTCACGAGTCCCGAAAACCCGGTTTGTGAATTCCCGAAATGGGCTAAGCGATATATATATATGTATGTATGTATGTATGTATGTATGTATGTATGCAGGATTCAGAGTTTTGGTTCCCGGGAAAACCAAGTGCGAGACCTCCTGTCGCTGCATACCCCAAAATCTCAATGGAGGAAACCCCGAAACAGTGAAGCATGTTTAGAATTGGCATTTTTGGAGCTTCGGCTCCCAGGAAACCCAGATGTGAAACCTCGTCATCGCATCCCCCGAAGTTCCGATATGCAAAATCCTGAAGGGTAGAGTGCCCGGACTTAAACTGGGTCGCTGTTAATCATGTTAAGCGGTTAGATCCTTTTCAGATTTCGGCCCTTCAAAAGACAAGAGAGAAAGGGGAATACACGCACCGCGATTTCCCGAATCGCAAAAGCCGATGAGCACCTCCCCGATAAGGCCTGTGGTCATAGCCGTCGATCATATGAGTGTGGTTAAGGGATAGCAGGGTATGTATTAGGTCCCATAGGGATTCGGGGAATTCTGTTCATTGGAGAAAAGATGAAAACGACCGAAATTTTTTGTTTTCCGTAGTGGGTGTGTTACATATACTCCACAACAAAATGGAGTGGATGAGAGGAAAAATCAGACTATCATGAACATGGCAAGGAGCCTTCTCAGAGAGAAATGTTTGTCAAATTTATTTTGGGCTGAAGTTTTAGCATGCTCAGTTTATCTCCTGAATAGATCCCCAACCACTAGTGTCAAGATGAAAGTCCCTCAGGAAGCATGGAGTGGGACAAACCTAAATTTTGCTTATCTTAGGACCTTTGGATGCATTGCATTCACTCACATACCTTCTGAATTGAGGAGGAAACTTGATGATCGAAGCGAGAAATGCATTTTTGTTGGCTACAGTGAGACATCCAAAGCCTATAAACTCTACAATCCAATTTCAAAGAAAATCATTCTTAGTAGAGATGTCAAATTTCTTGAAAATTAGTTCTGGAGTGAGTCTGAAAATCGCCCTATGGACAATCAAAATCCATTGCTGCCACTTCCTGAAAACACAAAAAATTCAGGACAACAAACACATCAGCCTGTCCTTCCAAGATTGCAAGTACAAGGACAATCTGAAAGTTCTCAGGACACTTCTTCTTCAAGCATAAATTCATCCCCTGAAATTCAAAATCAGCGAACTTGAAGCTTGAGAGAGATCCATCAACAATTGAATGATATTGATCAACACAATATTTTTTCATTAATGTCATGTCAACCTACATCTTTTAAAGAGGCAGCTAAAGAACCACATTGGGTTCAAGCCATGAACCAAGAAATTGACTTGATTGAGAAGAACAAGACAGGATCTTGTTGATCTGCCCAAACATAAGACAAGTATTGGTGTCAAGTGGGTTTACAAGACTAAACTCAATGAAAGGGGTAGATTGAAAAACACAAAGCAAGACTTGTTGCCAAAGGATTCTCACTGCAACCAGGTATTGATTATGGTGAATTTTTTTCTCCAGTAGCAAGGTTGGACTCTTTTAGTGATAACAACTCAACACAAATGAAAAATATACCATATGGATGTCAAGTCAGCTTTCCTGAATGGTGGTTTAGAAGAAGAGGTCTATGTGGATCAACCACTTGGATTTGAAGTAAAAAAGTAGCCAACAAAAGTGTATCAGTTGAAGAAAGCCTTGTATGGATTAAAGCAAGCTCCAAGAGCTTGGTACAACATAATTGATGCTTACTTGATCAAGAGTGGTTCAACATAATCCAAAATGAGCCAACTCTTTACACCAAAACATGTCAACAAGGTAAAATTTTGATTGTCTGTCTATATGTTGACGACATGATATATACTGGAAATATTGAGTTAACCAGTTTTAAGCATGCCATGCAATCTGAGTTTGAGATGACACATATTGGCATAATGAAATATTTTTTGGGGATTAAGGTTGACCAATCAACCAAAGGGATTTTTTTTTGTCAGCAAAATTATGCAACATACATCATCAAAAGATTCTGCATGGAAGACTACAATCCAACAAAAATTTCTATACCCCTAGGCACAAAATTGAGCAAGCAAGATGAAGGCCCTACAGTGGATTCTACCTTGTACAAAATTTTAGTGGGCATCTTGTTGTATCTTACAACAACTCGACATGATATTATGTATGCATCCAGCCTTGTTTCCAGGTTCACGGAATCTCCCAAATATTCTCACTGGAAAATGGCCAAAAGGATTCTGAGATATGTTGTTGGCACTCTCAATTTTGGTTTATGGTACACTCAGTCTGAAGATAATAATCTTTTTGGTTACACTGACAGTGATTTTGCAGGAAGCCTAGATGATTGGAAAAACACCTTAGGGTATGCTTTTCACCTGGGCACGAATCTGATTTCTTGGGCATCAAAGAAGCAACCCATTGTCTCAATATCTTCTGCAGAGGTAGAGTATGTCACTGCTACCTCAACTTCCTGTCAATCTGTGTGGCAGCGAAGACTATTGAATGACATGTCACATACAGAAAAGGAGCCAACTCCTATCTTCCGTGACAATACTTCAGCAATTGCTTTATCAAAACCATGTTTTTCATAAGAAAAAAAAGCACATTGACACTCGCTATCACTTCATACGCAAGCTAGTCAATAATGGTGAAATTGCACTTCAATTTTGTGGCTCACGAGACAAACTCACAAACATATTTACAAAGACATTAGGAAAAGCCATTCTTGATTTTCAGAGACAAAACTTGGAGATTATCAGTGTTGATGTTTGTAACTCTTGAGTTTAAGAGGGAGTGTTAGTTGTAACCTCAACAACGTGTGATTGTACATTACCATCTATTCTGGCCAGTTGTACCAATTGTTAGGATTTTTTTCTTACTTCTTGATTTGGTTGTTATGTTTCTTCTTTATAAGTTTATCCTATCATCTAATACAATTGCGCTCTACATTTTCTCATTCCCAATCTGTCTACTCTAGTTTTTTGTTTCTTGCACGGTTTCTTGTTTTGTCACGTGGGATGTTGTTAGGGTTATTTGCTATTAGGGTTCTTTACCACCCATAGGCATCTCTCCAATACAATGGTGGGGCAATTTCCTTGGAATGAGACAGAAATTTTTGTATGCCTCTACTCACACACCATTTCAAATTCGTGATGGTTAGAATCCTGCAGCCCTTCGGGATCTAGATGTTGCATGGAAAAAGCTTCATGACACTGGGACGGAGAAGCGTTCTTAATATCTGTTTTGTCTAACCCTAATTACCATTAATATTTCACTTACATTTTATAATATCTGGACGCCCAACAAGTTGATGATAATGAGGTCGTTGGCACAACGGTAGATCTAATTACTCACAATGGGATGCAGATCGACGCATGCCATAGCCACAAACAAACAAATATATTATTCCGATATAGTGCTCAAGGGAATGCTTAAAGCTTTGAGTCTATTAAGGTAAATGACTTTTCTTACACACCTGTAACATAATATGGTTTAGGAAATTAGGTAGCTAGATTCATGTATGTCACACAATCTCCATGTAAGTATGTGTATACTTACAAAGTTGCCAATGTGAGAAAATCAACATGCTAATACATGACCTTTAAAGATGAATAGCTTATAGTATTAGTCATATTGAGAAGCACATACACCACAAATTAATGTAATGTTAATTTATGTTGTAATGTTAATTTATATTACATTCTTCTATATAGATATTTTATCTGAATATTCAACTCAACAATAAAAAGTATTAGTGTCAAAATAGAGATCTCAGTGACTCTCAAATTTATAAGATTGAATGGAGTTTAATGTAAGAATCGTTCTATTTTGATTTCAATTTGTAAAATCGCCACTGGTGTGTAAACACTAAAAATGTTTTAGGTTTTCTCCTGTGTTTGAGTTGTGCAGATTCATGGAAAGGTTAAAAACTAAATTGAGTTGTAAAAGTAGATTCATGAAAAGGTTAAAAACCCAAATTCAAATGGTGGAAGATTATGATCATGGAAAGATTAAAAACCCAAATTCAAATGGTGGAAGATTATAAGTACCTAAATATAATTTGTTATTAATAATTTATAAGGAATATTTTTCCATATGTTATAAAAAATGTGAAATTTTTTAAGAAACTCACTCGTTTGATCATGCAGGCACATGGCCGCTTGGGCATCTCTGAGCCCTTCTCTTTTACCTCTACCGCTTTTTGAATTCGGCAGTTTGTTAAATTCGGGGCATACGGGAAGACCACTTATTTGGTTTCTCTAAGATGATCCACTATTGATGTGGATGTGCTAATATTACCAACAACAGAGCGATAGATTCCACACACCTATGTTCGATGTTCAGATTCTTGGCCCAAGGAGAAAGGCCAGAGAAGATTTGAAGCACAATAATACAATCCAACCAAGATGACATGAGAATATAACTGAGAAGGGCTTCTGTCATTTCAAGATACTCTGCTGCACAGCGTAAGGCAGCGACATTAGATGCAGTGATCTCTAGTGGAGCGGACCCAGAACAAAACTTTGCAGCTAATTCAAAGGACTCTGCTCCTCCTGGAAATCCCGCCAGCTTAATGTGATAATTTTCAGTGTCTCTAAATTCAAACACGAGCTTGTTCAGTCGATCGCTTCTCGAAGGAAATGGAAACTTCCAAAAGGAACTTAGAAAATACAATTGCACAGACAATTTGTTTTTCATTACTAATTCACATAATATAAATATATTTAGGGATTTGAGGGATTTGTAGTCAGATCCAACTTATTCTAAATCTGGACATTTTTGTTGAGAGAATCTCTCAACAAACTTAAATAGACTCTAACTAATTACTAATGTAAGCATTATTTCCAATACCCTCCCTTAATGTTTACATTAAACTCATTAAAATATTGATCACAACTACATAACATTCTTTACAAAACTTAACTTATGATACAAACTGCATTTATATATGCATTTATATAAGTCACATAGTCTGACTGGTCTTCCTCAACACTTACACTCAGTCTGAACTTCCTGGTTTTCGCTCTTCTCTTCTTCACACTCTCGAGCTTCCCATTTCATTCATTTAAAACATTAACGCCTCTGACCATCATTAACGAACTTGCAAGATCAACAATATTGACAAACTCTTGACAAATTCGACTCATCCCATGATAAAAGTTGTCAAGTAATAAACCACTTTATGGACCTACCACCATTTGTCATATATTTCACTATCAACTATCCGTTAGTTGCTAGAGTGTGTTCAAAAGTTGATCATACAACTTGACCTGTCTAAAACAAAAGGATCTCATAAAAAATAACCCGTAACTAATACTCTTGAAGCCCGAAGCACAACAAAACCCATCAATTTTATAACAGACCATTAACATGATAAAATCAACAATATATTCTCGAAGCTTCCAAAACTATTGACATGATTATGTTACTCTGTTCAATTGTTGGTTCTGAATAATATAATTTTTACAAACAAATAAATAATACATTGATTAAAAAATAACATCTTCCATGCGACAAACAACTCCACACAACAAACCCTATAATAACACAGAAATATGATAATGCACAGTCACCAAACATACAGCCTCCAACAATCATGCAACTTGCATATCTAAGTGCCCAACTTTTGCATTACAAGAAGCACCAATCATGATTTGAGGTTGAATTGACATAGTGTATGAATGACAGTTCCTTAATGGTGTGCCTTCTCTGAAAGACAAATTCTGATTGGCAGACATCACACACAGCACAATCAAAACGAGCTAATCATTGGGATATTACTCTGATCCACAGACCATTCCTCGACAACAGATCACTACTTTTCAACAACATGATCTCTTTAATTGAAAACAGAAATGATGGTTCAGTCGGATTGAAATCAACGACAATCAAGCAACTTTCTTCTTCCTTACTTTTTCTCAGAAAATGCGACCTGGTGGCTGCTCTTCTCCTGACGCACTCTCGAGGCATGAATAATTTACACACAACAATGTTCACACCAACAATCACACAGGAAACAATAAACTCACACAAGCGAGGCACGTACAATTTACACACAACAATGTTCACACCAACAATCACACAGGAAACAATAAACTCACACAAGAAAATAAATGCACTCCATTCTCATCTTCCCGGGCTCTCCCGTAAGGGAGATAAGCCCAGAGCACCCGATTTTGATATCAACTTAGAAAATACAATTGCACATACAATTTGTTTTTCATTACTAATTCATACAATATAAATACATTTATGGATTTGTTTTCAAATCCAAGTTATTGTAAACCTGGACACGTTTGTTGAAAAAAACTCTCAACAAACTCAAACAAATTCCAACTAATGTAAGCATTATCCTTTTCTCAAACCAGCTATGATCCTACTGAATGGGACCTAGTCTCGCATCGTTCAGAAGGTGAGTATTTTTTTGTCACTGATGACAGTGATTCTGACATAGACTCCCAATCTTCTTCTGACTCTGATTCTGCTCAAATTGCTGAACTAAATTTCTTAGATATTAAAATGATGACTTTTTTTGTTGACCTTAATTCTCTCCTTGTTCAAAGGTCTTCCCTTGAATCCAAAATGTCAGCCCTCACACCTGGTCAGTTTCAGTTATTTGATCACTACTCTCTTCAGCTCGAGCGTCTTAACCAACAGATACAAGCCCTCCAGCAGCCAAGCGTGGTGACTATTCATCACTATACACCCACTGATGCTGAGTTTGTTTCTGTTCCCTCTACTGCTCTACATCCTGTTAAGCCCAAATATCCTTCCATTACCCAACAGGATACGAAAGGTAAAGCTCTGAGTATTTCTTCTTATAATAGAGAAGAAGATTCTATTGATAATACAATCTTCCATTTAGAAGAAGAAATAAAAGAAAAAGAAAGTTTAGTACGTGATCTATGGAATACCCTGAAACTACAAAGAGAAGAATTAGAATACCTGAAAAAGAAAAGAGCTGAGGATTTTGAGAAAGAGATATTCTGGAAAGAAGAAGTTGAGGTTGATCTTTCTGTAAATAAAATAATAAAAGGCCTAGATGATAGACTTGTCATCACTATACATATTAAAGTTTCAGGATATTTACAATATGCCTTGGATGCTCAGATAGATACTGGTGCAATGAACTCATGTGCTAAATTTGGAGCAATTCCTGAATATTACTGGCAACCTGTAAATATATCTTTTAGAGCTGTCAATAAAACATAATTGAAGATTTCCCATATCTGTCCTTATTTCCCAATTTACATACAAGAGGAAAAGATCCCAGTAACCTTTTATAGTTTTGATACTGGATCTGATATCCTGTTAGGCCAAGATTTTGTGAATAAGTGCTTACCATTAACAGTTGGAACTAATTTTGTACAGTTGTATGCAAATGGCAAACCTTTGAAAGTTCCAAGTAAAACTGTCTATGAAAGCATAATTGCAGTCAAAGAGACTACTAAACAAGTAGAACATTCTTCTAGCAGTCTTGCTAAGATCCAGAAAATAGTCTCAAATATAAATAAACATGGATTAAAAGTGATCAAGGATGTTAAAGAAAGAATTGAGAGGGATTGCACTTCTAATTATCCTAATGCTTTCTGGACTAGAGAACAATACTTTGTGACATTGCCATACAAAGAAGATTACATTCCTAAAGCTCAAAAAGCTTCTGCCAATCACATGTCTCCTATAGAACTTGAATACTGTAGGAAGGAAATTTCAGAATTATTGGATAGAAAGCTTATAGAGAATAGTAGAAGTCCATGGGCATGTCCTGCATTTTATGTGAATAAACATAGTGAACAAAAAAGGGGAAAGCTAAGGATGGTAATAAATTACAGAGCTCTCAATGAAGCTTTGTTGCACATAAGGTACCCTTTGCCCTCCAAAGAACTATTATTCTCCAAAATAGGGAAATGTAATGTATTCAGTAAGTTTGACCTCAAGAGTGGGTTCTGGAAAATTGGTATTGTTCCAGCTGATAGATATAAGACGACCTTTGTTGTGCCACAAGGCCAGTACCAATGGAAGGTTATGCCTTTTGGTCTGAAAAATGCTCCTTCTGAATTTCAGAAAAGGATGGATGACATTTTCAGACATTTGAGTTTTGTTATTGTGTATATAGATGATTTGCTTATATGCTCTGTAGATATGAGATAGCATGTACAACATTTAAAGCAAGTTTATGATTTGCTCTTTAAGCATGGACTTGTGCTCAGTAAATCCAAATTGTGTTGGGAACAATCTAAGATAGAATATCTTGGTCTTATACTCTCCCAAGGAGAAGTAGAATTACAAGACCATGTGTTGAAGAAATTATCAGAGTTCCCAGATGAGATACTGGACATAAAACAATTACAGAGATTTCTAGGCTGTTTAAATTATATCCGACAGTTCTATGAGAACCAGGCCAAAGATGTTCGGATATTGCAAAAGAGACTTAGTAAGTCTATACCTTGGAATCATGTCCTTAGGACATTTAGGCTTATGTCCTCGAAGATACAAGGATTAGCCAGGCTCCTGGCACACTGCTCAGGCAAATACTACCTCAGACACAGACAACACTTATGGCTCTGATACCATGTTTTTCATTTGCAGTCACAAGATCTCGAAGGCGAGTGAAGCAAAGAGGATACACACTGCTCGACTCTAGACTCTTACTCATACTCTCTCGGCTCCAATTCCGGATGCTCAAAATGAGAGATGAGTGCCTTATTTATTCAAATCCTAGCAAGTTCCCGGTGACATACTACGGGCAACTGCCAGTTACAAAGATTCTGAGAAATATCTAAATGGGGCAGCTGTGGACTACAGCTGTTATCTCGTCCCTTGGAGGCTCGGCCATATGGGGACCCATCATATCTTTTCAGGGATGAAATAGACTTAAAGAAAAATATTCTTATTATTACACTGTGGAGTTTACAGAACCCACATACCGTCGGGACACCACTGTCGGTCCGATAGACATGAAATGATTATTACAAACTTTATTTCATATCATGAACAACTGGGTCCATCATGCTTCTAACATATTCTGGATATTGTATTCTACTAAAGAATCAAAAGAAAAGTCACTATTATATTCATGACTGGAAGGCGAAGAGCTGTGATCTGAAGAGAAGGGAGGAAGCCCACTAAAACTCCTATAGAATGGTGATCCTTGCATTGCTGGAATCAATTCATCTTCTGGAACACATAAGTTACCATAATATTTACTAGTAACTTTATAGCAAGGAGGAGCAGATGGTTCTGTTGGTGAATAGTGTAACTCACTACCCATATATGTAAGACTGAACACAAACCAAGCTTCATGTTCGGCAGCTTCACATATCTCTGCATGGAACCAAATCTTAAAAGCTTCTTGATCAGTATTGCTGAAGAAATCTGCATCCCTTGGACAATATGTCCAAAATAATAAATACAACCAACCAGACCAAGAGTAATAATAATCTTTGAACAAATCACATTCAAAAGTTATCCAACAACACCCATCATATTTGATTTGATGAAGAATTTTGCAGTAATCTTCATATGTTAATGCA
>JASDQU010208203.1:0-10757 GCA_032191745.1 Picea mariana | reverse complement strand
CTAGTCTCTCTACTAGTACATCCAGATCGGATTCTGCAAGATACACCCCCGTACATTCCCCTGCCAGAAACCCTGTATATAAACCTGTTTCTGGAAGATCTGAATTAGATGATCACTTACTGCATTACCAACAAGGTTCCAATGACTGATATTATTGTAAAAGAAAGTTTCCTACCCAAGAACCTTGTCCCACTGACTCTCAAACTGCCTATCCGTCTGTTCCTCAAAATTTCAGGACTTATCAGACTAAAATAGAGCATCATGGTCAACATACTGATTGTAAGGAATGCCAAGACTTAGCTGTCCCAACAATCAAAATGTTTGATTCCCCTCTTCCTAGGAGTGGTAAAGAGAAAAGGACAGAACTACCATATAGACATTTGGGTCCAGGAAACCATGTACCAAAATTCCAAAATGATATGGTAGCAGACTTGGATTTCATGCAATACAGGAAATCTGATGCTTCTCCTTCTCAGGATATTATCAAGCTACAGAATTATTCTAATTATCAGTCTGTGTGCTTAGCCCAAAATCTTGATGATGTAGCTCAAGATGTACTCAAAACTCAGAGACATCTGAATGGCTTACATTCAGAAATAGATTTGCTTGAGCATGGTCAAGAAGATATAAAAGCCCAGTTGAACAGTATCTTAGAGAAGTTAGAAACAATTGAGAAAGCATTTATTGACTTGCAAGCTTCTTATAGACAAGAATCTCGACCTGCTTCTCCTGTTATGATACCTGACACTTCTGATGCAACTTTATCATTTTTTGGTCCTCCCTCTTCTCCTAAAGACCAAAAATTCTTAACCCTGAAGCAATTGGCTTCCAGTTTGTCTAACCCTGTTTTGATTTGGATAGCTCAAGTCTCTCAACTAGCCATTGAAAAGCTCAAATTGGTCCAGTCCCAAATCAATGAGCTTGAAGTCAAAGTAAATGMTTTAAAAGYAGCTAGTCTAGAAAATCAGCTATCCCTTGTACATATTTCTCCCCCTAACTCTTTTGTACAAAGTCTTTCCATTAAAGTCATTGAAGGAGAGACAAAGCATCTAAGGGAAAGCCAGCTGAAGACAAACCTGAGTCTTCTGGAACAAATTACCAGTCAGCATGGGAAAAATGGTGTAACAACAAATATTCTGGATCTAAAAGAGCCCCCATGAATATTGATGGACAACCTCCTGTTTCCATCAAACATGTAGATACTGCCCCTGTTTCTGATTTTGACTGTAAAAGTAAAAGTGAGATGGAAAATACCATCCAACAGTGGCATGCATGGACTAAAACACAAAAGATGTTTCATAAGGATAAAGTATCTTGGAGTGATTTAGCTCTAAGAATTACTTGGGGTTTTGTTGGTAATCTCAACTTCTGGTGGGAAAGAGTTACTCCTAGAAGTAAGCTCAGAATTCTTGAGCATGAAAGACCAGTTGATGAACTCATCAAAGCAGTAGTTCATGTATTCTATGGAGATATTAGAATCAATATGAGTCATTATGCTGATCTTTTTATGAACCAAAGACTCTGTCATCTCTCCCAACTTCCCAAATACTATTGCACTATGTGATCCCTTTTGTATAAAGTCCCAGATCCTAATAATGCAGCTTATTTGAGGAAATATTTATCCTCTATGCCTGGTAGAGTTCCTGATATAGTCATAGAAAGACTAGAAGACTTAGAAATTGATATTGAAACATTATCTCTTGCTGGTTTACAAGCGCAGATAGTCACCGCTCTCCAAAATGAATGTCTAAGAAAGAAGACAGCCAAATCCTTAAAGAAACATTTAGGATTTGACTCTGCAGTTTCTGAAATTTTTACAAAAACATCCAGTTTTGGTTGTTCTAATCAAAAGAAACAGAAGAAAATAGCCAAATCTGCCTGTGATTGTTCTAGAAAACAATATCCTAAGAAATCCTCTCGTAGATTTGCTTTGAAGAAAAGAAAGGTTTTTTTTAAAAGACGGTCACAGCCTGCTAAAGCCAAGCATTCTTCATGCTTCATCTGCAAGAAGCCTGGCCACTGGGCGTCTCAGTGTCCTCTACGATCGAAGACAAAAGTCCAGACAAAAATCATGGATCTATTCTTAACCAGGTATAATCCTACTGAATGGGACCTAGTCTCGCATCATTCAGAAGGTGAGTATTTTTCTGTCACTGATGACAGTGATTCTGACATAGACTCCCAATCTTCTTCTGACTCTGATTCTGCTCAAATTGCTGAACCAAATTTTTTGGATATTAAAATGGTGACTTCTTTTGTTGACCTTAATTCTCTCCTTGTTCAAAGGTCTTCCCTTGAATCCAAAATGTCAGCCCTCACACCTGGTCAGTTTCAGTTATTTGATCACTACTCTCTTCAGCTCGAGCATCTTAACCAACAGATACAAGCCCTCCAGCAGCCAAGCGTGGTGACTATTCAGCACTATACACCCACTGATGCTGAGTTTGTTTCTGTTCCCTCTAYTRYTCTACATCCTSTTAAGCCCAAATATCCTTCSATTACCCAACAGGATACGAAAGGTAAAGCTCTGAGTATTTCTTCTTATAATAGAGAAGAAGATTCTATTGATAATACAATCTTCCATTTAGAAGAAGAAATAAAATAAAAAGAAATTTTAGTACGTGATCTATGGAATACCCTGAAACTACAAAGAGAAGAATTAGAATATCTGAAAAAGAAAAGAGCTCAGGATTTTGAGAAAGAGATATTATGGAAAGAAGAAGTTGAGGCTGATATTTCTGTAAATAAAATAATAAAAGGCGTAGATGACAGACTTGTCATCACTATACATATTAAAGTTTCAGGATATTTACAATATGCCTTGGATGCTCAGATAGATACTAGTGCAATGAACTCATGTGCTAAATTTGGAGCAATTCCTGAATATTACTGGCAGCCTGTAAATATATATTTTAGAGCTGTCAATAAAACCGAATTGAAGATTTCCCATATCTGTCCTTATTTCCCAATTTACATCCAAGAGGAAAATATCCTAGTAACCTTTTATAGTTTTGATACTGGATCTGATATCCTGTTAGGCCAAGATTTTGTGAAAAAGTGCTTACCATTAACAGTTGGAACTAATTTTGTACAGTTGTATGAAAATGGTAAACCTTTGAAAGTTCCAAGTAAAACTGTCTATGAAAGCAGAATTGCACTCAAAGAGACTACTAAACAAGTAGAACATTCTTCTAGCAGTCTTGCTAAGATCCAGAAAATAGTCTCAAATATAAATAAACATGGATTAGAAGTGATCAAGGATGTTAAAGAAAGAATTGAGAGGGATTGCACTTCTGATTATCCTAATGCTTTCTGGACTAGAGAACAATACTTTGTGACATTGCCATACAAAGAAGATTACATTCCTAAAGCTCAAAAAGCTTTTGCCAATCACATGTCTCCTACAAAACTTGAATACTGTAGGAAGGAAATTTCAGAATTATTGGATAGAAAGCTTATAGAGAATAGTAGAAGTCCATGGGCATGTCCTGCATTTTATGTGAATAAACATAGTGAACAAAAAAGGGGAAAGCCAAGGATGGTAATAAATTACAGAGCTCKCAATGAAGCTTTKTTKCCCATAMGGTAYCCTTTKCCCTCCAAAGAACTATTATTCTMCAAAATAGGRAAATGTAATGTATTCAGTAAKTTTGACCTCAAGAGTGGRTTCTGGCAAATTGGTATTGTTCCAGCTGACARATATAAGACRGCCTTTGTTGTGCCACAAGGCCAGTACCAATGGAAGGTTATGCCTTTTGGTCTGAAAAATGCTCCTTCTGAATTTCAGAAAAGGATGGATGACATTTTCAAACATTTGAGTTTTGTTATTGTGTATATAGATGATTTGCTTATATGCTCTGTAGATATGAGACAGCATGTAGAGCATTTAAAGCAAGTTTATGATTTGCTCTTTAAGCATGGACTTGTGCTCAGTAAATCCAAATTGTGTTGGGCACAATCTAAGATAGAATATCTTGGTCTTATACTCTCCCAAGGAGAAGTAGAATTACAAGACCATGTGTTGAAGAAATTATCAGAGTTCCCAGATGAGATGCTGGACATAAAACAATTGCAGAGATTTCTAGGTTGTTTAAATTATATCCGACAGTTCTATGAGAACCAGGCCAAAGATGTTCGGATATTCCAAAAGAGACTTAGTAAGTCTATACCTTGGAATCATAAAATGACCTAGGTTGTCCATATTATCAAGCAGAAACTCCAGAACTTACCCAAACTACATCTTCCAGATTTAACTATGAGTTTGATACTAGAAACTGATGCCTCCAATGAAACATGGGCATCAGTACTTCTGCAGAAGAATGGTCCAAAGCTGGAAGAAGTGTGCATTTATACTTTTGGATGTTTTAGTGACACAGAGTCAAGATATCCCTCATCCCATAAAGAAATTCTTGCAGTCAAGAATGGAATTAAAAAATTCAGGATCTTTCTCAAACCTGTCCATTTTACTGTAAGAACTGATTTAAAACATATGAAGGGAATGTTGACTAATCAAAGGTTGCTTGAACAGGGGAACAACARAATTCTGCGATGGAGTYTGTGGCTTGATGGTTATGATTTTGATATTCAATACAAGCCTGGAAAAGAGAATTGCATTGCAGATCTGCTCACAAGAGAAGCCTCACCATCAAAGCAACAAGATAAAACAATWAAATGGCTTCATCCTCCTTAAGCTCCATGTCTATGGAAGCTCCACCAGGATTCAAATGGATCTTGGTCTGTACAGACTRTAAATACTGCTTTTGTTTTGACTGTTTAGCCTGCCATGTGAAAAATAGTCCAGCCTGTTTGCGTATTTTAGAATTCTGGATTGACAAATATAGTGGTTATGAATCTTTTGGTAGATATTTCAGAGAACAGCGAGATCTGTTCAGAGGAATAATGACTGGTGGACCACATCAAGGACAAGTCTACATTAGTCTCTACACACCTGCATTAACATATGAAGATTACTGCAAAATTCTTCATCAAATCAAATATGATGGGTGTTGTTGGATAACTTTTGAATGTGATTTGTTCAAAGATTATTATTATTCTTTGTCCGGTTGGTTGTATTTATTATTTTGGACATACTATCCAAGGGATGCAGATTTCTTGAGCAATACTGATCAAGAAGCCTTTAAGATTTGGTTCCATGCAGAGATATGTGAAGCTGCCCAACATGAAGCTTGGTTTATGTTCAGTCTTACATATATGGGTAGTGAGTTACACTATTCACCAACAGAACCATCTGCTCCTCCTTGCTATAAAGTTACTAGTAAATATTATGGTAACTTATGTGTTCCAGAAGATGAATTGATTCCAGCAATGCAAGGATCACCATTCTACAGTAGTTTTAGTGGGCTTCCTCCCTTCTCTTCAGATCACAGCTCTCCGCCTTCCAGTCATGAATATAATAGTGACTTTTCTTTTGATTCTGTAGCAGAATACAATATCCAGAATATGTTAGAAGCGTGATGGACCCAGTTGTTCATGATATGAAATAAAGTTTGTAATAATCATTTCATGTCTATCGGGCCGACAGTGGTGTCCCGACGGTACGTGGGTTCCGTAAACTCCATAGTGTAATGATAAGAATCTTTTTCTTTAAGTCTATGTCATCCCTGAAAAGATATGATGGGTCCCCATATGGCCGAGCCTCCAAGGGATGAGATAACAACTGTAGTCCACAGCTGCCCCATCTAGATATTTCTCAGAATCTTTGTAACTGGCAGTTGCCTGTAGTATGTCACCGGGAACTTGCTAGGATTTGTATAAATAAGGCACTCAGCTCTCATTTTGAGCATCCGGAATTGGAGTCGAGAGAGTCTGAGTAAGAGTCTAGAGTCGAGCAGTGTGTATCCTCTTTGCTTCACTCGCCTTTAGGATCTTGTGACTGCAAATGAAAAACACTGATCTCAAGTGTATATTCAGTGTTTAAGGTCCTGTCCGCTCTGAAGTGCGTACTTTGGTAAAATTGGTATCAGAGCCATAAGTGTTGTCTGTGTCTGAGGTAGTATTTGCCTGAGTAGTGTGCCAGGAGCCTAGCTAATCCTTGTATCTTCGAGGACATAAGCCTGAATGCCCTGCTTTTCTGTGCAAATATATCTCTATAGTCTGTAATGTGTCTCATGCCTCCTGCATGATTGTATGTAACTACATTTGGCAGATTAATATAAAAGAGTTATGAAGTTTTGTTTATTATGAGCGAGCCTTGTGTTGGGAAAATCTGGTTGTGAGATGTGCAAAGATTTGATAAAGTGACGTGTTCAACTGAATGTGTTTGTCGGAGGATACGTAAGCATTAATTCAACGTTTTGGTGCCGCAGAAAAGGCCTTTGTTGTTGCCAGTCTCTTAGACTCATTGTAAGTTGGACTTACCATTTTATCTTTTGCTTACCTGCAACATTTGAAGGATTTTGCCTGAAGTAGCAGTAATTCATAATGGCTTCACAAAAGAACTCTTCATCTCATGATCTGTCATCTTTAGTTAAATATAAACCCTCTAAGTGGTATTCCAAGTTATTAAGTCAATCTTCAAATAAGCCACTATATAATGTGCGGCTGTTAGCTCAAGAGTATGAGCCTGATCCTAACTGGAAGATGCTTGAAGTTCCAGCGTCTGATATTTATGACATCTCTATCTTTCAGTTCAAAGCTACTATTCTTATCCATTATTGTTTTGTAAATGTGCCTATCTCTCTTGGCCAGTCCGTGTACCAGATGCCGTTAATCCAACAAGCTGATATTGACTGGGGTCTATCTAATGGCTATGAATACATTCATATAGGTTTAATACAATTTGGTATCAATCCTCTGGTTCGACCAGGTCTAGATACATCTATCCTTACCTGTATAATCGACTCTCGTCATAATACCTTTCAGGATGCCTTGATTTCTGGTTTCCAAACCCCTTTACACAATGGCCCTGTCTGGTCCTCAGCACTGCCTCGGTATCAAGTCTCCCTCCAAGATCCTTATATTAATTCTTTGTTGCAAGCCTATTCTTTGTTGCAAGTCTCCCTCAACCCTAAGCTCCTTAAACGCACTACCTCTGAAAGCGTGGTGGTTTGCCCTGGAAACATTTCTCCACTAACCCTCGGGTTTTGTCAATTAACCGAAATTGAAGAGTGGTCCGCAGACTATGAACCTATCTCTGCAAAAATACAACCTCCTATGCCTAAAGAGCTTATTGTTTCTATAAACACTGCAGGAAAACCTGTACTCAAGCTAGGAAGGTCACAAAGTCAGAGAATACAAGATCTAGACAGACAATTCTCTAGTCTCTCTACTAGTACATCCAGATCGGATTTTGCAAGATACACCCCTATACATTCCCCTGCCAGAAACCCTGTATATAAACATGTTTCTGGAAGATCTAAATTAGATGATCACTTACTGCATCACCGGCAAGGTTCCAATGACTGTTATTATTGTAAAAGAAAGTTTCCTACCCAAGAACCTTGTCCCACTGACTCTCAAACTACCTATCCGTCTGTTCCTCAAAATTTCAGGACTTATCAGACTAAAATAGAGCATCATGGTCAGCATACAGATTGCAAGGAATGCCAAGACTTAGCTGTCCCAACAATCAAAATGTTTGATTCCCCTCTTCCTAGGAGTGGTAAAGAGAAAAGGACAGAACTACCATATAGACATTTGGGTCCAGGAAACCATGTACCAAAATTCCAAAATGATATGGTAGCAGACTTGGATTTCATGCAATATAGGAAATTTGATGCTTCTCCTTCTCAGGATATTATCAAGCTACAGAATTATTCTAATTATCATTCTGTGTGCTTAGCCCAAAATCTTGATGACGTAGCTCAAGATGTACTCAAAACTCAGAGACATCTGAATGGCTTACATTCAGAAATAGATTCGCTTGAGCATGGTCAAGAAGATATAAAAGCCCAGTTGCACAGTATCCTAGAGAAGTTAGGAACAATTGAGAAAGCAGTTATTGACTTGCAAGCTTCTTATAGAGAAGAATCTCTACCTGCTTCTCCTGTTCTGATACCTGACACTTCTGATGCAACTTTCTCATTTTTTGGTCCTCCCTCTTCTCCTAAAGACCAAAAATTCTTAACCCTGAAGAAATTGGCTTCCAGTTTGTCTAACCCTGTTTTGATTCGGATAGCTCAAGTCTCTCAACTAGCCATTGAAAAGCTCAAATTGGTCCAGTCCCAAATCAATGAGCTTGAAGTCAAAGTAAATGATTTAAAAGCAGCTAGTCTAGAAAATCAGCTATCCCTTGTACATATTTCTCCCCCTAACTCTTTTGTACAAAGTCTTTCCATTAAAGTCATTGAAGGAGAGACAAAGCCCTCTGAGGGAAAGCCAGCTGAAGACAAACCTGAGTCTTCTGGAACAAATTACCAGTCTACATGGGAAAAATGGTGTAACAGCAAATATTCTAGATCTAAAAGAGCCCCCATGAATATTGATGGACAACCTCCTGTTTCCATCAAACATGTAGATACTGCCCCTATTTCTGATTTTGACTGTAAAAGTAAAAGTGACATGGAAAATACCATCCAACAGTGGCACGCATGGACTAAAACACAAAAGATGTTGCATAAGGATAAAGTATCTTGGAGTGATTTAGCTCTAAGAATTACTTGGGGATTTGTTGGTAATCTCAACTTCTGGTGGGAAATAGTTACTCCTAGAAGTAAGCTCAGAATTCTTGAGCATGAAAGACCAGTTGATGAACTCATCAAAACAGTAGTTCATGAATTCTATGGAGATATTAGAATCAATATGAGTCATTATGATGATCTTTTTATGAACCAAAGACTCTGTCATCTCTCCCAACTTCCCAAATACTATTGCACTATGCAATCCCTTTTGTATAAAGTCCCAGATCCTAATAATGCAGCTTATTTGAGGAAATATTTATCCTATATGCCTGGTAGAGTTCCTGATCTAGTCAGAGAAAGAATAGAAGACTTAGAAATTGATATTGAAACATTATCTCTTGCTGGTTTACAAGAGCAGATAGTCACTGCTCTTCAAAATGAATGTCTAAGAAAGAAGACAGCCAAATCCTTAAAGAAACATTTAGGATTTGACTCTGCAGTTTATGAAATTTTTACAAAAACATCCAGTTTTTCTTGTTCTAATCAAAAGAAATAGAAGAAAATAGCCAAATCTGCCTGTGATTGTTCTAGAAAACAATATCCTAAGAAATCCTCTCGTAGATTTCCTATGAAGAAAAGAAAGGTTTTTTTTAAAAGACGGTCACAGCCTGCTAAAGCAAAGCATTCTTCATGCTTCATCTGCAAGAAGCATGGCCACTGGGCATCTCAGTGTCCTCTGCGATTGAAGACAAAAGTCCAGACAAAAATCATGGATCTATTCTTAACCAGCTATGATCCTACTGAATGGGACCTAGTCTCGCATCGTTCAGAAGGTGAGTATTTTTCTGTCACTGATGACAGTGATTCTGACATAGACTCCCAATCTTCTTCTGACTCTGATTCTGCTCAAATTGCTGAACTAAATTTCTTAGATATTAAAATGATGACTTCTTTTGTTGACCTTAATTCTCTCCTTGTTCAAAGGTCTTCCCTTGAATCCAAAATGTCATCCCTCACACCTGGTCAGTTTCAGTTATTTGATCACTACTCTCTTCAGCTCAAGTGTCTTAACCAACAGATACAAGCCCTCCAGCAGCCAAGCGTGGTGACTATTCAGCACTATACACCCACTGATGCTGAGTTTGTTTCTGTTCCCTCTATTGTTCTACATCCTGTTAAGCCCAAATATCCTTCCATTACCCAACAGGATACGAAAGGTAAAGCTCTGAGTATTTCTTCTTATAATAGAGAAGAAGATTCTATTGATAATACAATCTTCCATTTAGAAGAAGAAATAAAAGAAAAAGAATGTTTAGTACGTGATCTATGGAATACCCTGAAACTACAAAGAGAAGAATTAGAATATCTGAAAAAGAAAAGAGCTCAGGATTTTGAAAAAGAGATATTCTGGAAAGAAGAAGTTGAGGCTGATCTTTCTGTAAATAAAATAATAAAAGGCCTAGATGACAGACTTGTCACCACTATACATATTAAAGTTTCAGGATATTTACAATATGCCTTGGATGCTCAAATAGATATTGGTGCAATGAACTCATGTGCTAAATTTGGAGCAATTCCTGAATATTACTGGCAGCCTGTAAATATATCTTTTAGAGCTGTCAATAAAACGAAATTGAAGATTTCCCATATTTGTCCTTATTTCCCAATTTACATCCAAGAGGAAAAGATCCCAGTAACCTTTTATAGTTTTGATACTGGATCTGATATCCTGTTAGACAAGATTTTGTGAATAAGTGCTTACCATTAACAGTTGGAACTAATTTTGTACAGTTGTATGCAAATGGAAAACCTTTGAAAGTTCCAAGTAAAACTGTCTATGAAAGCAGAATTGCACTCAAAGAGACTACTAAACAAGTAGAACATTCTTCTAGCAGTCTTGCTAAGATCCATAAAATAGTCTCAAATATAAATAAACATGGATTAGAAGTGATCAAGGATGTTAAAGAAAGAATTGAGAGGGATTGCACTTTTGATTATTCTAATGCTTTCTAAACTAGAGAACAATACTTTGTGACATTGCCATACAAAGAAGATTACATTCCTAAAGCTCAAAAAGCTTCTGCTAATCACATGTCTCCTACAGAACTTGAATACTGTAGGAAGGAAATTTCAGAATTATTGGATAGAAAGCTTATAGAGAATAGTAGAAGTCCATGG
>JASDQU010208202.1:28331-44730 GCA_032191745.1 Picea mariana | reverse complement strand
GTGTAATTCCTTGATCATACACATAAGTTGATGATTGAATATATTTTTCTATCTTCACTTTGGTTTGTTTGTGTTCTCTTGGTCTTGACCTCACGAGAGAACCGGAGTGAAGCGGGAGCAACAGAGACTCTAGGAAGCAATACAAAGGTATGTTACTTGTTCCTCCCTACTAGCTAATCCAATGGTCATAACTTAGGGAAAGAGTCATGTCCTGTCCTGTTTTGTTCTAGATCCAGGTGGATCTAGGGAGATCTGTTAGTGTCCGCACCTACCTATTAGACCGATAACACCCCCCCAAGAATTTGCGCCAACTACAAAGCCTACAAGGAAAGGCCAATTTCCTACGCTAGTTTTTTCTTGATTGCGCAATTCATGCCCATGTATTCTTACAACTACTACAACGTGATATCCCATTCCATTGGGATCAAAATTACCAAGATTACTTTGAATCACTCAAAGAAGCACTTAGTAAATCCCCCTTGATTAGTCCATGAGACTTTGACAGGGATTACATCCTATATCTATCTGGCTCATAGGTCTCAGTTGCAGGAATTCTAGTCCAAGTAAGCGATGACCAATGTGAGCATGAAATTTACTACATCATCAAAAACCTCTTTAGGCCACCTTTGAAATACAATCATGAGGATAAAATGGCCTGGGAAATATTCCTTGTAGTCCAAAAGTTGCATCATTACATCTTTCTACGTAATACCAAGGTCATGGCATATTCCAACCCCATGCAATAATTGCATAGTTGGTGCCAAATCAATGGAAAATTCACCCGTTGGATCATCATTCTGCAAGAATATGATCTATTGTTCACCACTCCCAAAATAAATAAGGTCGTCATTCTCATAGAGATGATCACAGATCTCCCATCAAACTTAGAAGACACATCTATCATCAATAATTTCCTGGATGAACACTTATTCCTCAGTTCATCGAATGACCCATGATATGGAGATATTCTTGTGTACCTTCCCACAAAAAAATTCTCTCCTTATCTCTCCCGAGACGATCATCGTGTATCTTCCATCAAGCCCCTTGATATCTCCTCATAGGTGATGTTCTCTATCGTATGGGGGTAGACACTATCCTTTGTCAATACTTCACCATAAAGGAGGTATAAAAATTACTCAGTGAATATCTTAGAGGTGCATGCGGACGAAAACTCTCCAGTATGTCCACTGCATAGAAAGTGGTTTGGGATGGTTAGTTTTGGACCACCTTATTTCATGTTGTATTCATATTGTCAAGTGTTGTGAAAAATGCCAATTGTACACACATAAAACCAGAGAACCACCGACTCCCCTCCATGTAGTCATCACAGTAAGCCCCTTTTGCAAATGGGGTATTGATTTTGTAACATCCCCATTTTCAAACTCCAAACTAGTGATGTGTATTGTAAATATAGCATGTGGCCAAGGGATAAGAAATGTATATTGTAAATGTGATGTATGGATGAGAGCCAATATGTAAATGATGTAAATTGAAATAGAATGAATAAAATATATCGCCAACTGTAGATGGACACAGAAGGATATTGGGGGCTAAGTATCCACAATAGAGGGTAGGGGTCTAAGGGGGAGAGTTACCCATATCTATTAAACAAAAACCCATTTCTTATTTTTCTCTAAATTATCCTTGACATGAACCCTCCATTAATTGTTAAGTGTTATAGAGCCCAATCATTAAATTCATGTATGAGGGTTGGTGTGAGAGTCACTTCTCGTCATTATTGATATCATGGGGGGGTTATTACAATCAACTTTGGGAAGAGTGAAATTCAAGCAAACAAGAGAAAGAGACGAAATTCGTATGAGTAGGGGACCAATTTTTACACATTCACATTTTTCATAGAGAGTTGTTTTTACATGTAATTTTCTGACCAGCAATAGAGTCCTAAGTGTGGGAGTTTGTAGGACGTGGTTGTGGACATGGTTGGTTATTGTTTGGAGCTGTAATCTCATGGAGAAATAGGTAGTGTGCATGGGAGTGACAAGCTATTCGAAATTCAGCCAAGGAGCATGTGTTTTGGCTGCCAGGTAAATTGATGTTCCATCTGTAGAATTCCTGAAGTCCCAACAAGTACAATTCTTGTCCAAACTATGCTAGAATCCCTGGGGGGGAGTAGAAATTCCTGAGGGACTGTGAGTAGCGAAGGGGGATTCCATCCCTTTGGTTGTGTAGATTGAGGGGAAGTTTGTTGATGTACTGGAATTAGCTGAGAGTTTAACTGTCGAAAGGGGGACATTAGCCAGTCTTAGGGACCTTTGTCTCTTGTAGATGCATAGCCCTAGCTTGGGGGTGTCTTGTTTTTTAGAACTGGAATAACAAGGCTATGGTTTGGAGGAATGTTCTTCCTCTGCAATGGGTTGCACATTTTATAACATAAGCGTTCTAATGGTTGTGTTTAATTGTGTTAAATGATAATATGTATATTTACTATGCATCTACTCTGTGTTAGCTTGGTCAATGTTGCTTGTTGTGAGCATAATGATGCATTTAAATACATGTTAATATGGTGGAATTCTACTTTCTGTTATATAACTATTTCTACGCATGGTTGAGCAACTATATTTACGTTTTTTATAGAACATGGACAATTGATGATCTTGAATTTCTTGTTGTATCTTAATTTCCGCATTTAAATTGGTATCAGAAATTTTATTGGGTTTTTTTAGTAGTGACGTGACCCAGCTGGGGGTTTGGTATGTTACAAAGTGGTATCAAAGTTATTCGTTCAACACTGGACCCAAATGGGCCAAGAACCAATGTGAATTTGGATAAATTCATTGTTACAGACTTTGGTCTTAACAAATTGGGAAAGAACGGTGGAAAACCATAGTGAAACTCCCCAATTTCGTGGGAGAAATCGAGATTAGTTTCCTCAAATTTTCTGAGACATATTAATGGTGTCGAATGGCCATATCAAAGAGTTAAATTTGGCCTGCAAGATAGAATTCATGTTTTAATGGAGGCTAATGGAGCTGGGAGAGTTTAAAGAATCGACATTCAAGATCGCTTTTGATCTTGCGACCGACAACCCATATTCATTTTAATAAATTTAAAATTCCTAGGGATGTCGAAGTTTGGCAAGGTGCCAGACTAATGGTTGAGATTCACTTCGACGATTAAAATTTAAAGGATATTGACGGTCCATATTTACCTGGATTGTGTTTAGAAATTACTAAGTATTGAAGTTCTCCAGCTGAATTCGTCGATGATCAAATCGTTGAAATTTGTGAAGAATTTTAAGTTTGTGGGTAGAAATCATCGATGGTCGATGGTAAAATTAGTGAGTTGCATGAAGAGTTGATATTTTTCCAAAGGAAACCTTCGATCATCGATGGTCGGGGATCGATATATTTTCGCCAAAATTTTTATGTGTCAAAGTTTGCCAACAAAACTTGTTGATAGCCAACGGTCAAGGATCGATAGGATTTGAAGAAATTTCCATGTATATAGAGAGGATCGTCGGTCACTAATGATCAACAAATCAGGGATTGACCAATTTGGCGATGTGTTTTGAAACAGGCAAAAAAAGTCATCGATGGTCAAGCATCAACCCACTCGACAAGGATTTTGGGTCATTAAAAAGAATCAGTTGATGGCTGATGGAGGAAAGAGGATGATTATTCCATTATCCATGTGTCATTCCATGTCACTATCCATGTGATGTTCCATGTCAGCCAACATAAGTGGTCGATGGACGATGTCCAGGTTGAACGATTTTGGGAAGTATTTTCGATTGTCATCGTATATCGTCAATCACTGATGGGTCAATGGTCGAGCATTTTCCGAACTAGTGAAGAGTTTCATTATCCAATGAAAATAGTTGATGGCCAATGGATGAATCAACCAATTTAGAATTGTGCACAAATCGGTCGTCGGGGAGTCGGGATGAGGGCTGATGGCAGGGTCATCGATGACCGATAGAGTTAGATCAACATTTTTTGTTTCTCTTGATTTGATATCAATGAGTAAGATTTAAAGGGTTGTTAACATAGTAAAACAATCAATTTTTATGCGATTTTTTGTGGGTTTTGAAGGTCATTAACTTGTGGGGTATTTTTGAGGCCCCAAACGATGTTTTTAAGTAGTCGAAACCCATGAGAAAAGAGTGTACCTTGGTACACTCTGAGTGTAACTTGGTACACTTTGTGTCTACAACTCAAATAAAATAACTTGGAGGGATCTATCCAATGAGCTAAATAGTTCGCAAAATGGAGCTCGTATGAGAAACTTATAGCCAAAACAATAGGGATAAAATTTTGGCACAAGATTTACTTCAGGAAGGCATAAATCCATGCTTAGAAGTCTATTTGGGGCACATGAGTAGTCTATGGAAAGTGTATGGCCCATAGGCATTAGCAGTGGAGTCAGAATTGGGTTATGTGTACCTGAAAATATGTTGGGAGTGAAAGATGACACATGTAGCATACAAGGGTAAATTGGGTAAAACAGTAAAAACTTCTCCGGACCAGAAATTCTAGCTCATAGCTCGGATTTGAGAAAACAAATAGTCGTTGGAAAGGTATTGAGGAATAGAAGACATATTTCAACTTATAATTTTGAATTAGGTGCTATAGTTTCTCAGAAAATGATAAAATATTTTATTGTAGCAATAAATGAGTGGAAATTGTAGCATGGGGATGTTGCAAATTTCCACTCAAAACTCCAAATGAGACATGAGTATAGTCATTGGAAAGTTGTTTTGAGAGGAATGAATTGAAGGAATCAAAATCTAGAATAATTCAGTAATATTGTTCACAATTTGAAATGAACAATGACATGTAATCTAATTAATAAATATTTTGCAATATGCTTAATTCTAACAACATTTATCGCACGTACATTCTTGCAAAATTAGAGATATAGAAAAGCATACTTTAGTTCCCACATGAGAAATATAGATATGGAGGATGATCAAGGGTCTTAAATCCATGAAGAGGAAGTTATAGGTCTACATGTCAACATGGGTAATGCTGAAACTGAGTCTAATGGAAGAAGAGACATGTAGGAGTCTGTAACTATGAGAAGCTTGCAAAACGAAGTGCGAAGCTATAGGGTCGATAATGAGAGGATCATGAAGGCTCAGAAGAGATACTTCAAAGACTAAATATGCTATAGAAGCAAGTTAACAAGGATTCATGAACAATGAAGGAATATAGTGCCAAGAAAGTGGAGGTGTCTAGGTCTCATGATAGGAGGAATGATCATGGAGGTTCTAAATGATCGAGGAGTATTATAAAACATCAACATCATCATTCCCTAGGGAACTTGACCATAAAAACATATGCACATTCAAGTTCAACAATCAGCCCAAGTGTATTTCCTATCATGAATCAGAGAAGAATACATGGGTCAGATAACTTGTAAGGGGAATTGAGGAAAATCAAGCCACCCTCATTTGATAGAGAAAACAAGAAAGGTGAAGATGTTGAAGCATGGTTGCTGGGAATGAGGAAATATTTCCAATTGCATAACTACTCATCAAATGCAGAAGCTAGAATTGCAGCCTACCACCATCATGGGAAGGAATCTATGTGGTGGGACCCACTGAATAATCTTAAGCATCTTGATGAGAAAATAATTTCTTGGAAGCAGTTCAAGAAATATTTGCAGCAACACTACTTGTCAAAGAAATATTATGACAAGAATATGCAAGAGTTATTTGAACTCAAGCTTGGGAACATGACCATGGATAAATATGAGAGAAAAATCTTGGAACTTCTCAAGTATGTGAGCTTCATCAGAGATGAGAAGGTCAAAATTCAAAGGTTATTGATTGGACTACCATCCTTTTACAAGGACAAAATTTAGTTTGATGAACCCAAAAATTTAGAGGAATCCATAAGAAATGCCAAGTATTTGTATGAGAAAAATAGAGGAAAGGTAGCTTTCGAAAGGACCTTGGATGATAAGAAGAAAATAAATATGGATCAAAGGAAGGAAGGATTCAAGCCACCTTTCATCGTAAATAGATCTCAATAATATAAGAAAGGGCTTCCATCTCAAGGTGATCAAAAAATGATAGAGTCTTTGGGAAAGAAGCCAAGACGACAACACATAAGTGTTGGGGATGTGAAGGAGATCACATGTATACATATTGTCCTCAATGAGGACATAAGATGAATATTTTGCATAGCGTCAAGAAGGAGGAGATAGTAGAGGACGTAGGAAAAAGCATGCCAAGGATCTATGCAACCTTGTACAATAGACAAGTAGACTATCAATCCTGCATGATTGAAGTGGAAGGTAAGACTGATAATCAACCCATGGCTATTTTAATTGATTATGGAGCTAGTCATATCTATACAGATCCAAAACTAATTAAAATATTTAAATTGAAGAAAAGTAAGCATGGAATGTTTGGGTTAGTTCATCTAGCTGCTAGAACCAAGAGAATAATTAATGAGGTTGTTGAAGAATGCTCTATAAATATGAATGGAACTAATACTAAGGTAGATTTGAGCATCATACCGCTTGGGTATTATGACTACTTGATTGGTATGGATTGGATAGAAAATCATCATGTTCTTTTATATTTTTATAAAAAGGTTTTCACATGTATGGATGAAGAAGGGAATCCAAGGACAGTGCAAGGTATTCTAAGGCTTGTATCTATCCAAGAGATTTCAACATTGTAGCTGAAAAGAAGTTTTAGAAAAGGGTGTTAGATATATGCAACCCATATGGAAGAGCCACTAAGGGATAAGGAGCCAAGTATTGAAGAGTATCTAGTCTTGAAAGAGTATGAATATGTGTTTGAGGAGTTTTTAGGATTTCCACCAAAGAGGGATATAGATTTCTTAATTGACTTAATTCATGGTGTTGCCCCAGTATCTAAGAATCCCTATAGAATGAGCACACTAGAGATAAAAGAGTTGTAAATGAAACTATAAGAGTTGTTAAAGAAAGGATACATATGCCCAAGTGTCTCTCCTTGGGGTTGCCCAGTCCTTTTTGTTAAGAATAAATATGGAACATTGAGGTTATGTATTGACTTCAGACAACTGAACAAGGTTACAATCAAGAATAAATACCCTTCGCCAAGGATTGATGATCTTTTTTATCAACTGAAAGGAGAAAAGATATTCTCCAATATTGACTTGAGGTCAGATTATCATCAAGTGATAATCAAAGAACAAGACACTATCAAAACAACCTTTAGGACAAGGTATGGACACTATGAATTTGTGGTGGTGCATTTTGGTTTAACAAATGTACCCACTATATTTATGTGTTTGATGAGAGTGTTCAGATATTTCCTGGATAAGTTTGTAATTGTGTTCTTGGATGATATTCTTATCTATTCCAAGATAGAACAAGAGAATGAGTGACATTTAAGATTGGTACTAAAAGTGTTAAGAGATCACCAATTGTATGCCAAATTGAGTAAGTGCACTTTTTTATCAAAATTAGATTCATTATTTGGGTCACATTGTTTCAGAAGAGGGCATAGAAGTGGATCTAGAAACGATTGAAGCAATCAAGAGTTGGCTAGTGCTAATGAGAATTTCAGAGGTTAGATCATTTATGGGTCTAGCTGGGTATTATAGGAGATTCGTTGCGAGATTCTCCAAAATTGCACACCCAATAACATCTTTGCAAAAGAAAGGAATAAATTTTGAGTGGAGTGCCAAGTATGAACAAAATTTCCACTGATTAAAGGATTTGTTAACCAATGCACCTATTTTAAAGGTTGTATATCAGGACGAGGATTTTGTTGTGTGCACAAATGAATGCAAGGAAGGGCTCGATGGAGTCCTTATTAAAAATGGAAATGTAATTTGTTATTGTTAGGAAATGAGACACACTTCCATGCTAAACCTATCAAAAGAGAAGAAGAAATATTTAATCAAGGAAATAAATGGCACAACAAGCACACATACACAAATAGTTTACCCTAGAAACCCAAACTGGAAAACAAACATTCCTTGAGCGTTCTTCTCCTTGTTGTCTTACTCATTCAAAATAAAAGGTTACATGTCTAACCTTGATCCACACATAAAACACAATCGACATCATACCCTCTTTCGTACACAAGAACAACCATGTAGCCAATTCATCTTACATATACATGACCAACAACCTCTACAATACATATTCTTGGTAATTAGCCATTCATCATCTACAGAAAATCAAAATTAATTTTTATAGCCTTACAACACGCCTTCTTTATAGGCCTTACAATAGGAAAAACCCTAAAGAAAAGTCACCAAAAAATGGTTATAGATCCATGCATATCATTGACTACAAATCCTGTGAATGTTGGGATTCTGTTACAATTGACTACCAAGTCATATTACCCATTGTTAGCACTAAGAATCACCCTCAGAATGCTAGAGGATAATCCCAGTACCCATCAAAATTAAAATGGATTAAAATGGTTTGAGTAGGTGGATCAATAACACTGCAAAGAGAGGAAAAGATAACAGAGGTAACTATAGATCAGTTGGGACCGTTGGGCTATGAAGTCATAAGTATTGTGAATAATGAATGAATTTAAATTGTCTATCAAACAAAAGGAATTATGTGGTGATGAGGAGAAAGAGGACATAATGTGTCTGAGTAATAAACGTTGAAATATGGGAAAGATGACAACAGATCATCCACTGCCTCAAGAATCCATAGAACAAAGATGCTACAACAAGACAAGAAGAAAAAAAACAAGCGTATGAGTGATAAACGATGAAACATGGGCAAGATGACAGCATATCCTCCATGACCTTAGGAATCTATAGATCAAAGATGCTACAAATTGACAAGAAGAAAAACAACAAGCATCTAAGTGATAAATGATGAAACATGGGAAAGATGAAAATAGATCCTCTACCGCCTCAGGAATCCATAGATCAGAGAGATTACATCCAGATGATAAAAACATAACAGTATGTAAAATAAGAAGATAATCTGATAAAAACAACTCAAAGGAATCTCCAATAACGTAATATTTACAATTCAAAACCTCAGGCTTACAAACTAACGTATAGAGACCTGCTCCTAAAACTCTCTCGGCTCTCCAACCTCTAAAAAACACCCCTTACAAAATCTTAAATTGATCTATTTATAATAAGATGAGTTCACAACTTCCAGGAGTGTGACCTGGCCATCTCATTCAAATCTTTCGTCTGTGCATTCCTTTCGTCTGTGCATCCTTCTGTCAGACTGTGTGTGTGTTCTCCTATCAGACACAAACTCAGATTAGTATGGGTCTGAGTGAATAAACCGTTCCTCATGGTACCTCGAGTTGACAACTCTATCTCCTTGGCCATAGCTTTTACGCCTTCTATTTATGGACTGAGTTGAGGTTTCAACTACCAGTCCCTTTCCATTAAATAAATCCCCCTCAGGATCGGAACGTGGCTTAATGCCTAGGGGGGGGCCACGTGATGCTGTCAGATTTGACTTTATATAGCAACGTGATTGCGGGGCCATCAAAGGTGGTTTCGATCCACACTGCTTTTGAGCCCACAATTCACCACCTTTTGCCATGTAGCTTTTTCACTATACGATGGTTTTCAATTGTAGGACCGCTCAAGAATTTTATCGTTCAAGCATGTTTCGTCCCCGTAATAAAACATGGCCATCGATCTGGGCACAATATGCGATCTCTGAGAGCCCCACTTTTGCTGCCACGTGCTGCTCTTGGATGGGCCCTTCTTCTTGCTGCACAGATCAATGAATCTCATTTACTTTGGGAGTTCTGGCTTCTGGCCCTTTTCTTCTGCCTGCTCATGAAATCCTCCAAAGTGTTGAATTCCCAAAGTGAGATATTTGGTGACATGTGGCCTCTTGATTTGGAAGACCGAGATTCACTTCGGGAGTTCGGGCTTCAGGCCTTTTTCTTCTGCTTGTTTGCGTAATCCTACAAAGTGTGAGATCTGTATCCACATGTCCTCTTGTTTTGGACGGTCGAGATTTACTTCGGGACTTTTAGGACTTCGGGGCTTCTGGTGATATTGATGCTAAGATCAATGGTCCTTGTTGTCTTGATATCAATGATCCACAATTATTTCAGGAGTTTGGGCTTTGTCTCTTTAGGAACTTTCAATGCATATCTCCTACAATACTCTGGAGTGTCGTATCTCCGAAGTGAGAGATCTGTCTCCATGTGTCCCTTTGTTTTGGACAACCGAGATTTACTTCAGGAGTTTGGGTGTTCAAGTGATACTATTGCAAATATCGACGACTCTTGTTGGTTTGATATCAACGGTACACAGCTACTTCAGGAGTCTGGGCTTCGAGCCTTCGGGTGATATTCCTTTCTTGCTTGTTCACGCAATCCTCCGAAGTGTCGAAATCTCAAAGTGATAGATCTGTCGACGCGTGTCCTCAACCTTCAATGGATCATATTTACTTCAGGACTTAATTCTAGTCGCTAATCCTTGCGAAATTTTGACATGTCGAATACACACGAGCCGTTGATCTCAACTTCTCCTGGGATCTTTGTCGTTGAAAATTGAACCCAATCATTGCTTTTATTTCATCCCAAAATAGATTTCTCTGAATGTTGTGCTTGTTCTTATGGTTGTTTCTTGTGCAAGAAAAATATTTGGACAACTTTTTGTGACCCTTGATAACTATATGTGATAGCATTTGGCTCCATAGGGAATGGCATGTTCCCTATGAGCTTCCAAGAAAAAGAAGTTCCAGTGCCTTAGCTATTGGGTTGTGAAGTCAAGCTCAAATACATCTTGTTGAAGACAATAAGATGATATGTACACTACTCAACTTAAAAATAAAACAAACATACATTCTCCAGATGGAGTTTATTTATGTACAATCCTAAACTAACCGATTTTTACAATGTGCTAGGTGAAAACAAACTTCCACCATAGCCACCCAAACTATTTGGTAACATAATTCTTCTTTTCACTGCAAATGATCCACAAAATTTAAGGGAAGTATGAAAGAAGAATGAAAACATGTTTTGGAACACTGACAATACCTCCAAATGATGATAAGATGAATAATTTTGCAGGCTCCAATGCTTTTGGAAAACTCAACTCCATATATAACCATACAAGGTCATAAAATTTATAATAAGGCATGCTAAACCAGTAATAAATTACCTCCTTTACTTCATTATTTATCATCTGTTGTTTGGATTTCCCAGAGTGTACAGGTGGATAAAGGATTGATGCAGGTTGTTTAATCCCAGACGATATTTTCTCATTTACCAGTGTTGGACATGAGATGAGCTGCACATTTATCCCTTCCTTTTCTCTTTCATGGCCCTCCCAATGATCAGGTTCATAATTATCATACAAAGTAACCATGCTACAAGGTTCCAAAGGAGCCATGAACAATCTATGCTCTTTGTCATCTTCACTAGAATATTCATGAAAAATTGGTTGTTTTGTGCCAGCATTTGAAACAACTTCTTCATCATAAGCATGGATTCCCAAAACATCTGCTTCAAGGAAAGTAATATCCTCTGCATTTTCTCCATAAGAGAAACAAACAACATCGACCTTCAATTTTGAAAATCTAGGAAAAAACAAAGAGAAATCTTCCCTGGTTCTTTTAACTAGCTTATCATCTATCTCAGCTTCGCAGTCAGGAGAAATATCTACTACAAAATACACTTGCTCTTCTTCATCAGAATATTCAAAAGATAAATGTTGATCTTCATGAACATTTAAAACAACAGATACATCTGATATGATGCTAGACATTTCTATGGTATTTCTATCACAATGAATATCATTCAACACCTCATGATCTTCATGGTAAATGTTTTCTTTTACAATAAATGTTTCATCACAAATCGGATTTCATGACTAGTAGAATCTTTATGGAGCAAAGAAAACTTATTACAACACCCCTCAAAAAGACATTCAGCTGGAAAATATTCTTTACAAAATGAATTGAAAGATGCATGAAAGTCTATCAAAGAGCTAATACTTGCAATTGGGAAAGATCTACACCAATCGCGAACAATCCCTCTAATGAATACTTGAAAAGGTCCATCTGAACATCTTCATGCATGATATGAAGTTGATGAGTAAAATCATGAAAATCTAGCAAGTGTTCAGTTGGTACCTCCCACTCTTCTCCTTGAAATTTAGGAAGGCCACTTTCCCATTCATCTCTACTAGGCACTAGATTAGGGAAACCAACTATCTTTGAAAAGTCACAGAAAGCATACCTTTGAGATAAAATCTTGTCCATTTCAAAACAGTGGAGTTGCCAATAGATTTTCGAACAATGGAGTCACCATGGTGAAAGATGAGCAGTCAGAACAATGTGTCTAGCTTCAGTTCACCATCTAAAACTAGATCTATTCATTGTCATTCTCCCAGGGAAGATATCTTCACTTCCGTCCCCGACAACGATGCCATGAATGTTAGCACTGAGAATCACCCTCAGACTGCTAGAGGATAATCCCAATACCCATCAAAAGTAAAACGGATTAAAATGGTTTGAGTAGGTAGATCAGTAAGAATACAGAGAGAGGAAAAGATGATAGAGGTAACTACATATCAATTGGTACCGTTGGGCTATGGAGTCATAAGTATCGTGAATAATGAAGGCATTTAAACTTCCTATCAGACAAAAGGATTTATGTGGTGATGAGGAGAAAGAGGACAGAATGTGTATGAGTGATAAATGATGAAACATGGGCAAGATGACAATAAATCCTCCACCACCTCAAGAATCCATAGATCAAAGATGATTACACCCAGACGAGAAAAATAGAACAATATGTAAACTAAGAAGACAGTCTGATAAAAACAACTCAAAGGAATATTCAATAACGTAATATTTACAATCCAAACCCTCGGGATTACAAAATAAAGTAGAGATCCCTGCTCCTAAAACTCTCTCGGCTCTCCAGCCTCTGAAAAACACCCCTTACAAAATCTTAAACTGATCTATTTATAATCAAATTAGTTTACAACTACCAGGAATGTGACTTGGCCATCTCATTCAAATCTTTCGTCTGCGCATCCTTCTATCATATTGTGTGTGTGTTCTCTTGTCAGATGCAAGCTCAAATTAGTATGGGTCTAAGAATAAAATGTCCCTCATGGTACCTCAGGTTGACAAGTCTGTCTCCTTGTCCATAGCTTCCATGCCTTCTATTTATGGACTGAGCTGAGGTTTCATCTACCAGTCCCTTTCCATTAACTAAATTTCCCTCGGGATCGGAACGCAGCTTAATGCCTACGGGGTGGCCACATGTTTTTGTCATATTTGATGTTATATAAGCACATGATTGCGGGGCCGTCAAAGGCAATTTGTATCCACACTGCTTTTGAGCCCGCAATTCACCACCTTCCACCACGTAGCTTTTTCGCTATACCATGGTTTCAATTATGGGACCGCTCAAGAATTTTATCGTTCAAGCATGTTTCATCCCTGCAATGAAGTGTGGCTATCGATCTAGTCACTATCTGTGATCTCAAAGAGCCCCTCTTTTGTTTCCACATGCCGCTCTTGGATGGACCCTACTTCCTACTACAAAGATCAATGACTCTCATTTACTTCGGGAGTTCAAGCTTCAGGCCCTTTTCTTCTGCCTACTCATGCAATCCTCTGAATTGTCGAATTCCCGAAGTGAGAGATCTGGTGATGCGTGGCCTCTTGATTTGGCCAATCGAGATTCACTTCAAGAGTTCAATTTGGCCAATCGAGATTCACTTCGAGAGTTCAAGCTTCGGGCCTTTTTATTCTGCTTGTTTGTGCAATCCTCCAAAGTGCGAGATCTGCCTCCACGTGTCCTCTTGTTTTGGACGACCGAGATTTACTTCGGGACTTTTAGGACTTCGGGGCTTCTGGTGATACTGCTGCGAAGACCAACAGTCCTTTTTGGTTTGAGATCAACGGTCCACAATTATTTCAGGATTTTGGGCTTCGGCTCTTTAGTACTTTTCAATGCATAGCTCATACAATCCTCTGGAGTGTCTTATCTCCGAAGTGAGAGATATGTCTCCACGTGTCCCTTGTTTTTGGATGATGAAGATTTACCTTGGGAGTTCGAGCATTCAAGTGATACTTTTGCAAATATCGATGTCTCTTGTTGGTTTGAGATCAACGGTCCACAACTACTTCGGGAGTTTGGTCTTTAATCCTTCGGGTGATATTCCTTTCTTTATTACTCATGCAATCCTCCAAAGTGTTGAACTCCAGAAGTGAGAGATTTGTCAATGCATGTCCTCATCCTTCAATGGATCAAGTTTACTTTGGGACTTTGGGACTTTTGTCTAGTCGCTAATCCTTGTGCAATTTTGACATGTCAAATACACACGAGTTGTTGATATGAATTGCTCCTAGGATCTTTTTCATTGAAAATTGAACTCGACTGCTGCTTGTATTTCAGCCCAAAATAGACTGCTCTAAATGTTTCTATTGTGCTTATGGTTTTTTCTTGTGCAAGAAAAAGATTTGGACAACTTGTTGCAACAATTAAAAATTATATGTGATAACACCCATCGACTACCATTCAACCTTTGTTTGGTCTTCAATCAATTACCACATGCATGCCTGTCGACCTCTTGTTGGTTGACCTATTTGACTTGCTATCGATGTCTTTACCATGTCGAACCACCTCGAACTTAGAATTATACTTTACCCGATCGATTATCTGTGACCTTCGACTTGTTTTCGATCCACCTCGACTTCATCTTTCCCTGGTCGAACCACCTCGACCTTCAACTTCAACTATAAGTTTCCACCTTGAATTTCATTGCAAATAATATAACAACCCAACATTCTCCCACTTGTTGTATTATCTGTTGAAACCGGGAGACCTTTGAACTTTCTTTCATAGACCCGAGAAACAATGCCCTTTTCACAACACTCACAAACTTGGTATGCATCAAGAGAACTTCACAACCCTCACAGACTTGGTCAACGAGTCTGCAATGTTTTCCAATGTGTCTACTTTCTCCAGCAACACTTTGTTTCTTTCCACCATGTCTCTCAAGAAATGGTATTGTACATCAATGTGATTAGTCTTAGAATGATAAGCAGGGTTCTTTGCCAGAAATATTATGCTTTGACTATCGCAACTTATATTCGTATCTCTCTACTCAAACCAATTCCTGAACACAACCTTTGCAGCCATACTGCTTCTTTTCTTTTATGACTGGCTACCATGTAATTAACTTCTATTGTTGACAAGGCTACGAACGCATGTCGCTTACTCATATAGCTTATTGCTCCACCGAAAATTTTGAACACATATCCATTGGTAGACCTTCATTAATCCAGATCTCTAGCCTAGTTGGCATCGAAAAATCCATGTACATTTAATTCACTATCACCTCCAGGTTTTCCTTGGTAGCATATAGCATATCCTTTTGTGCCACACATATACCTGAATACTCTCTTGACAATTGTCTAGTGCTCCTTCCTAGGTGCCAACATGTATCTTCTCAACACTTCCATTGCATGGGAAATGTATGGTTGAGTGTAGACCATCACATACATTAGCCTACCAACAACACTTGCATAGGGAACAGATGCCATGTCCTCTATTTTTTCCTGTGTCTTTGAACATGTTAGAAATTTTCAGATCCCACCCAGTTTCAGTCTTGTTGATTTTTCTGCCAAAGTTAAATGCCGAAACTTCAGTTTCAGCACTGTTTCAGCATATGTCTCAGCATTGTTTCAGCATATGTCTCAGCATTGTTTCATCACTGTTTCAGCATATGTCTCAGCACTGTTTCAGCATATGTCTCAGCACTGTTTCAGCATATGTCTCAGCACAGTTTCAGCATATGTCTCAGCATTGTTTCAGCATATGGCTCAGCATTGTTTCAGCATATGTCTCAGCACTGTTTCAGCATATGTCTCAGCACTGTTTCAGCATATGTCTGAGCACTATTTCAACATATGTCTCAGCACTGTTTCAGCATATGGCTCAGCACTGTTTTAGCATATGTCTCAACACTGTTTCAGCATATGTCTCAACACTGTTTTAGCATATGTCTCAGCATTGTTTCAGCATATGTCTCAGCATTGCTTCAGCATATGTCTCAGCATTGTTTCAGCATATGTCTCAGCACTGTTTCAACATATGGCTCAGCATTGTTTCAGCATATGTCTCAGCACTGTTTCAGCATATGTCTTAGCATTGTTTCAGCATATGTCTCAGCACTGTTTCATCATATGGCTCAACACTATTTCAGCATATGTCTCAGCACTGTTTCAGCATATGTCTCAGCACTGTTTTAGCATATACAAACTTAACAGAAAATAAAATTCAGAAATGAAACATGAGGATTCTGAACATCATTTTCAATGCAGAAATAAAATATCATCAATATGCAAAACTCAGAAAATATGGACACAAAGATTTTCGGTCTAACTTCGACCCTGGAAAAACCCACAAGGGGAAAACCAGTGAGAGAGGGCTTTTTATTATTTATGAGCTTCTGAG